>KL197729.1:337997-348028 GCA_000697665.1 Jaapia argillacea MUCL 33604
ATTGCACTTATTAGCAGCTCTCCAGGTCTGTAGGAATTTTTTGCAATTTTTGGAGAATTCTTGCGATTTTTTTAGAGGTTGGATTGAAAGTTCCGGTCTCCCCCGTCATCGGTGACGGTTGGGTACCGAGTTCCGGTCAGAACACAAGATATTCGTGGATTTCTTGGTCCGGTCTGAAGTACAAAAATTCCAAAGATTTGGACCCAACCTATCCGTCTATTTTCAGGGGTCCTGCACCTCCCTCACCTGTGTGAGTGTCTTCACGGTCAGACGTGCTTGGTGATTCGTGAAAAAGGTATCAGTTGGGGAAACAACAGTCCCTTTAAGTAATAAACCGCGTACAGGAAAGGCTTGCCCGTCGTGAACCGGTAATCCTGCCTTCGCACTCCCGGCAAAGGCAACCCCTCGCCAAGATGCATCGTCTCGTATAGCCATCGTAGAATTGCAGGACTCTCGGATCCAACTCTTGCATTAAGTCCAGGAGGAGATGCTGCAAAACCCTCAGCCGCCCGTCAATCGCCGCGACGTCTCCGTCAACTCTCGCCACCGCATAACTCTCCACCTCCCCTAACAGCCTTTTGAACCAATCCTGGAAGCCTTGGTCCTTCTTCCATTTCTCGCAAAAAGTTGCATATCCGATGCATAAAGGTTGACCGGCATCGTCGACTGTCATCAACTCGCCCAATGCTTGTTGCTCTCCAGTATATAACAAGCAGGGGCCGAAGTCCGACTCGCTCAAGCCTTGGTTAAGTGTATGATGAACCTGCCTCAGGATTGTCATCAGCAATTGATTGGATTTGTCGGTGGACGAGCTAAGGAATTGGACTTCGCGACGGAGAATGTGGGTCCACGCTAGAAACTGTCCGAACAGGAAGCATGTATGCTGGAGGAGGTAGTCCTTGCGTTCGTCGATAATCCACCAAGCAATATCCTCGTCAACAAGGTCGCGAACACGAGTTTGCAGATCCTGGCACGCAAGGGCTAGGGGATCGCGGTATTTCGCTTTGACTGCCTCGATATCCTGCCTGCGCCGGCGGTCGTCTTGGTAGAATGATACCCATGCTGCGATCGCGGATGTGACGAGTGTGCCGAACAAGGAGATCGAGGCGACGATAATGGAGATGTAATCGGTCATTGCTGGGTGCCAGTGGAATACCATCAAAGTCACCAGCTGAACACGGAGAACGGGCACAGGATAGCTCGGAAGAGTCTGTTCATTCTGGAGCTCTTTATACTCTGCAACAAGATCAGGGTGGTCAAATAGTTGATCCACGAGAAGTTCCCCGGACGAACGGTAGATGGAAACCTGGGTCGAAAAGCAGGGTGTTGACAGACGGAAAGGTAAGGAAGAATCAGATCAGAGGGCGGTTCCTGAGAGATCCACATGTATATGGCCTATTAATTTAGATCGGGGGAGGATCCAACAACGCGTTGACAATAATCGAGGGTGGATCCGAGTCGAACGAATGAAGAAAGGTGCTCAGAAAATATATCGCGGTCGCGCAGCAAATAGAGGTATTGATGATTACAGAAGGGCGCCCAGGGTTGAAGGAATCTCACAGAATTGTCACGGTCTTAGGGTTGGCTGGGCTTACATCGATCGAAATCCTATCGAGCTCGAGCTCGTCCCGCGTAAGTACGAAAAGCTGCGCGAGACAATATCAGCAAATGATGAGATTTCATTGCTTGCAAGCTCCAAAGCCACTGAGAACGAAGGTTGGACCCTATATCAGAGGATACCCAAGATGGTAGTACTATGATACGAGCTCAGTCTCAAGCTGCCAGTCGGACCCGCTCAACTTGACAAAACCCAGGATAATCAAACATCCTGTCCGTAGCCTCTCGACATCCCATTCCTCGGAGCCACGTATCAACTTTGCGCGAGACTCCTGAGTTCGGAAGCCAAGAGGGTGAGATTGGACTATAGGAAGGTTGGGTAAACGTCATGAACTACTCACATACAAAGTGGCATAGAAGTTGAGAAGCATGTTCGCAGCGTGGTGAAGCAAGTTCTGCCTTGTTATTCGTGCACGACCTTCGAATCTGAGGAACCGTGCAAATGGGCGGTGTTGATACCCAGGACACTATCGGAAACGACGGTTAACGAGGTCGACCATAAAGACGAGAGGAAAGACAACACACCTTCCAATGACCGGTGATGGGCATATGACGTTTGTCGTAGACCGTGTCCGCACCTCGATCCAGGTGAAAGTTCGAATTCTCCACGTCTTCCACAGATATGCCAATGGTTTGGGATTTGACATTCCAAAACGCAATCGTATCACCCTCAATTAGGGGTGTCATTGTATCTTGGGCAACTTTGTAGTGGGAGACCTCTCGCCGGAGTCGATTCTGAGGCTGGAGTTGAACTTGTGAAATCTCTTTAAGGGTTCGCTTCCCTGTGGGTTTCTTCGGCTGTTGCGGGGTCATATGCTGCGCCATACAGCCAGTCAGATCAGAATGGTGAAGGCAAAGAAACAGCGTACGGGAGGGCTCCTGGTCGGTACGACGTCATAACGTAAGGGACCGGAACTCGACTGTGCGGAAGATCCACAGTCAAACCCTCTCCACAGCTCATCGACGGCGCTAGGTGTCGATTCCGGCAAAGGAAGTGGAGGAAAGTCTCTCCAGATACGATATAGATCGTGGTTAACGTCAATACCTGTGTAATGGCTCTGAGGATGAGACCCGCTTGGATCCAGATAGTTGTACATAGGATGTTGATGCTGCGAGAAGTCGCCTTGGAGTTGGGGCTGAACTGTATGGCGAAGGTTGTGCAGGTTCTGAGAAACGGGCTGGTACTCGTACTCGGAGCCCATGGCACTATAGAGAGAGGAGTATGAGGAGACCGGTGGGTTCACTGCATGCCGCGGGGTCCCTGAGCGGTCAAGACGAGAGTATTGTTGCATCGACCAGAGCATATTGAAGGGGTCGGAAAGGTTTCGATGAATTCATCGCAATGCAAGGAGATGTCGCCTTTATCGAAAACACGGGATCAAAGCATTCTAGCCCAAGCACCGACATGGATCCACAGAGGTCCACAGTTTCGAAGGTATCCATGGCCGCTGGGTCTAAGCACAATGGTTGCGAGGGGCTTTTGGAAAATGTCGAGCAAAGCAAAAAGTTCGACTTAGTGGCAAAAGCAACAGTGCAAAGCCACCATTGTGACTTTGGTCACAAAACCGTGACAGCAGTTCTCTTTGCCGTTCACCATTTCCCCTGTGCCTCCGTTAAATTTTGCTCCACCCGTCCACGGCTGCTCCCAGATGCTCGTTCAAACGACCAGGATCAATAAAAGACATGGAAATGCACTTTATCGTGATTGTCGACAGGAGCAGAGGTCAAAGAATGGATGAGCCTTTCGCCTGTCGATCCTGAACATGGCGTACAGATCAAAATCTACTTCAATCACGCTGTGGACTATGGGTGGTGGCTTGTTCTTGACTGCCACGCTTTGGTAGTGCATTGTCCCTCCTTCAACGCGATATAAGCTGCCGGTTTGCTCCAATGTCGACCACCACACCACTTTCGAACCGATCCTCTCAAGATGTCCTGGACGCACCACACTTACCCTTCTCACTCTGCCTACGAGGCCAGCTCTAGCCATGCGTTCAATCCCCCTGTATCGTCCTACTCAGCGGTGTACGGAGCTATGGCCGATCAGAGGGCAGGTCCCTTTCCTGTGCAGCCCCACGCCGACGCGTCGATTCCATACATGGTTCAATCCCAAGATTACGGCGCTTTGGCGTTCCCTGAGGTCGCTCAGGGACATAGTTACTATGGTCAACAATATGAGGCTGGAGCTCAAGCCCCTGCTCCGTACTCCTCTGATGTTACCACGCCTCACTCGGTGTCCGTCCCTCAGGCCCCGCAGTATACATCAGGTCCGGGATACATAGCGATGCCCCCAGAGTATATCGTGAGTTGTTACCTCCACATTTACACTAGCCCAATATACCAACCTAATTGACAGCCTCCAACATTCCGAGGAAAAGTTCAAGTACCCCCCAGTGACTCCGGTGCCCATTCTCGTCATGATCGCAATGACGAATCGATCCTTCCCTTCCATATCGACGGCAGCGATGTAGTCTTTGATCCGAAGCCTCTCGACGGTGACTTGGGACGGATCACCTTTTGGAGTGCGGGAGCTAACAGGCCTGGCATCTCGTTACAAAGCATCGAGGACTCTCGATTCGTATTGAAGGGCGCCAACGATGTCGTACTCGCGTCTCGACATTTCCCTCTAACCACTCGTTGGCAGGTAAGTCGACATTTACTTTGTGTTTCCTATCAGCTGCGGTTGCTGATCCTCGTTTCGTGCAGTGCCCAGGATACCGACATGCCCCTTTTACACGTGGTATCAGAGTCGAAGGCAGGAAAACAATGACGCGCGTCGCGGTCTTGCATCAGGTGGCTCGAATGGTCCTCAACTTCTTTGCCATCCTCAATGTAAGACTTCGCTGCTTTTCCAAAACCTAGTCCATTGGCTCAATCTGACCTCGATCCCGCCCAGGAACTTAACGCTCAAATTCGAATTGGACACGAGCAATGGGATGTGAGACGATTGCGCACCGCTCGGTTGCTTATTGTTGGTCTTGTTCGTGCTGGCACTGGGTCGGAGTGGCATCTCGAGGTACAACTGGTGTAATGGCTTCCTCGCGAGCTTTGCTTGACTTTTATCTTTCTCAATCATCATTTGTTTCATGTGCTCGTCTATTTCGATTTGTTTTATGAATATCGTTGTGCTGCTATGAGGTTCGGGAGCTTGCGAAGTATTGACCTCCGTAATTTTTGCTGTCGTCGTAGCCCTAAAGGTCTTCGGTCGTCGGGATGGCATCAAGTTCGGACATCGCGACTATTCACCTCAGAAACGGAGGGCACTCATCGACGGAAACTCGGAAAGGGCGCTCACGAACACAATCGGTCACTTGGTCACGAGTCGGTCACAAGACGTGAGCATAAACTCAAAGTCCATACAAAACCAAAGAACTACAAACCTAACGCCACAACTTCGCTTCCTTACACTGAGCCACTCACCAAGCGAGCACTCATGCAACTTATCGTAGAACCTAGCCCACCGCGAATGGTCGGCCTGGAATGGTATGCCAATTACCAACTTGAAGATGACACCGAGCCCAGCCGACCACAGCTCTGCGAGGATGTCGTGAAACATTGCGTTAGGAGGCTCGTACCAGTAGCTGAATTCATGAGAAAGTCTTTCCCCAATACGCCCAAGGCTTTTAATCGGATCTCATTTCCGAAGGACTTCCTCAAAAAAATCACAGCTACATTCGCAGCTGTCCCGCTAGAAGGGAAGGAATGCGACATGTACAAGCCCCTAGTGAGAGATCCCTCATTGCTCCTCCCTCTCAGTACCGATAACCTGCTAGATCGATGCTATGACGAAGGCCTGCTCCTTAATAGTCGGGTCCAAGAAACGGAGCATCATCTTTCGTAACACTGCCAACGCGGGGGAGGAACACAACAGTCGAGGAACTGCCGCCGATATTTCTGTCTTCTCAACGAGGAGCTCAGATCGTGATTGGGTCTTGGCAGACGCCTTCGTCGAGGTGAAGGGAGCCGTCTCTCAAGATCCTATCCGACTCGATCCCAAAGACCAGAATAAGTGGACCGTCGAGCACCCCAATGTCCTTGCCCAATTCCACAAATACTCGTGCGAACAGCAAAAGGCCAGGCCAAGGTGCTTCAACTTTGGTATTGGGATTTTTGGATCAATGTGCCGATTCTTCCGCTGGGATCGCTCCGTGACCGTCATCTCCGAGCGATTTGAATACACAACTTCACCAGAACTCCTCGCCGACTTTCTGGTTCGCTTCGACATCTCAAGCTTGTCAGATCGTGGAATCGATGAAACCGCGTCGCGACCTATCACCCGCGCCGAAAGGTCGCTGGTGGAAGCCGCATACAAAGACGCCGTGGCGCTCCGCCTTGTTGAAGACCATCCGGATCCCGTTGGTACCAGCACACGTATCTTTGTTCCCTCCGTTTCTGGAAACCTGAAGGATGGAGAGTGGCTACTCTCTGTCGGCCCTCCCCTTTTCATCTCTCGCGGTTTGACGGGAAGGGGTACCCGCACCTGGCTGGCTTTTCGCCCCGAGTGTCCGGATCGCAAATTTGTCGTCGTCAAGGACGCATGGCGGGAAGAGGGATTGAAGCCGGAGGGCGACATTTACAAGATCATTTGCGCGGTTGGGGGCTCGGAAGGATCATCCAGCATCAACGAACATCCATTTGGTGTTGCGAGAATGGATCGAGATGTCGACCTTGCCGGGGAAAGTGATGACCATGTCCATCGTACCATTGGGCCTACCTTTGAACAACCGAAGAAGTATTATCAGCTTGTTCACCACCGGTCTATCATAGATTCCGTTGGTATTCGACTGGACAAGTTCAACAGTAGTCGTGGACTTCTCACAGCCATCCGCGACTCCATCAAAGGTAACTTTCCATCATGTACTCACACAACCTGCCGCTCACTTTTCACTAGGACATCTGAATATGATGAGGCAAAATGTCTTGCATCGCGATGTCAGCGCAAGCAACATTCTCATTAGTTCAGATTCCGACGCAGAGTCGTCCGCTCATGGGTTCATGATCGACCCCGAATATTCCGCGTTTCTTGAAGACGACGCTAACGGCGACGAACGAAAGGGTTTGACGGTGTGCTCTTCCAGCCCTCAATATTTCACTCAACTGATTGCTCTCTCGGTGCTTAGGGTACCTTTCAATTCTTAGCCGTCGACCGAATCCGGAATCGCAACCACCCCCACCAAGTGTGGCACGACCTTGAATCCTACTTCTGGGTTTTACTCTACATTGTCCTTCGCCATGCTAGGACCAGCACTCCTTCTGAACAAGCACTGGCGATCCTCGGCAGCGATGATGCGAAAAGCGGTTTTCACTGGAGAATTGGGTCTTTTGTCGTACACAACAACGTACCCCTAACCGAATGCCTTCGGAGGTACTCTGCCCTCATTAGCTCTCGCTACTTTTCTCCCTTGGAAATCGAGATGTTGCAAATGACGGCAGACCAATACGATTTGTTGGATCATGAAAGCGTCCTCGGGGTTATCGACAAGGCATTGGATCAAGACGGTTGGCCCCAGACGATGCGGCTATCCCATTCGCAACTCGGGACCGAGTCAAGAAGAGAGCGCATAACAGCACTTGCGAATCGTATCATTCCCGTTCCGAGTCTACCCAAACCAAGAAGCGCCTCAGTGGGAAGAGGGGTTTCTCCTCAGTTGAAGAGTCCGATGTAGAGGAAACGACCAGCCCTCCACCCCGCACAGCTCGAAAGTCTAGCCATTCTAAACGCCGTAGGACCTCTGCTGCTCATTAGGTTTCCCGATGTATTTCATACAGCATCCGTGTGTATCATCATACATTTGTACTTATATCTCTTCTCCAAATTCAATGCGATGTTGTATTCTACCCTCATACAACGTAGGGTGAGTGTATCGGCGAGCCCCAACACCAGACCATTTCCCGCGTACACCGTTGATACAACACCCAGACTCGACCTCGTCAAACATTAGCACCATAATTTCTATTCACTTCTACCACTTCTCTCGCACCTACCCACCCCCTTACATCCTCTCCAACGGCCTAATACTCAACAACCTCATAGCAGCTCCAAGCACATCCCTCGCACAAAGATACATCTACAACCTAGCTTTCGCCTTCTCCTCATCCTCCTCCCCTTTGACCAAAACAACATCCCAAGCACTACTAATAGCATGAGCCAACCTAAACGCAAACGTCACCACTCCGCTTGGTTCGTGTTTTTGGAGCTGTCTTGACGACATCTGGGTAGGTGCCTAGGAGGAAGATTATTTCGCGGGCTTGGGGTTCGGTTAGGAGGGAGGGGGAGATTAGGGAGGAGGAGGGGAGAGGGAGGAGGGAAGGGTTCTTGCGGGAGATGGAGGAGAGGCCGACGTGGGCGTATTGGAGGTAGGGACCTGTATCTCCTTCGAATGATTTCATTCCGTCCCAATTGAAATTGAAATTGTTGATTCTGGCAATTCATCGCGGGGTCAGATGGAGATAGTTCAATTGAAATGAAAAGGGAGGAGAGAAGGGAGGAGAAGACATACCGCTTCGCCGCCATATCCTGAATTTTAATCCCCGTAATCCCAATCTCCCTACAAACCCCCTCAGGATCCTCAACAGCCTTATACTTCTCCTCGTTCTTCATCATCTGTTCCAACATAACATTCCCTGCCTCCTTAATAATTTGATCCAAAAACACCACCGTCCCTTTCCTCGTACTCATACCTAATACCATACCGTAGGAAACGTGTTCGAGGGTGGATGCCGAAGGGAGGGAGAGGAGGGAGAGGATTTTGAAGAATTGGGAGAGGTGGAGATCTTGTTGGGAGGAACTACGTAGATCATTTTGTCGAATTTGTAGGTGGTGTAACGTTTGCTTGCGCCGCCTATGTCGCGGGTTAGGTAGATCGCGGTTCCGTCTGTCCTCCAAAAGCAAAGTTAGGGAACGATCATGATAGTACAAAATACGGAGGACGGAGGGATGGCGAGACGAAAGAAGGAAAGGAAGGACGAACCCTTCTTCCTCAAAACCGCCTTCCCCAATTTCCACTTTTCCAAATCCACCAACTTCGCACCATCAACATCACTAACCAACCCCAACTCCTCCAACCTCCCCACCGCCCACTCCATCCCGTCCCTGCCCACCTCACTCTCCCCACTGGCAGTATAAACATCAAATTTCACATTCAACCTCTCATACTCTTCTTCATATTCCTAATCGACAATTCTCTCCATTTTCGCCATTGAGTTAGGGCGGAGGGATCACCGTCTTCCATTCGTTTGAACCATGATGCTGCGGTTGATTTTACGGAGGGGTCGACGGTGGGTTCTTTGTTGACTTGGACGTAGACTTCGAAGAGGTGGGATTGGGTCGCGCTCGAGAGAGGTTTGGGGACCGTATTTTTCGGGGCCGGTTGAGATCGGCGTTGACAATACCCAGGACGAAGAAGAAAGAATGACTGACACCATCAGTGACTTTCTTCCGAGTCGTCAACACGTCCACCTTCTCTTTCAACCGAAAGCAGGGCAACGCACCAGTGAAATCAACACCCTTTTTGCCTTAATCGACACCAGAGTAAGATTGTTCGAGGGTAAGTTCTGGTATGGCGTCCGAAACACGTTTTGCGATTGCAGTGTGGAAAGAGTCGAGGACGCATTTTGATGGTTGGAAGGGACTTGGACACCACTTTCCCTGGATCGATGACCTTGGAGTTGCTTTTTTGCACTCACTTTTTGATCGACAACTTGCCTCCAACCCATTCGCCAGCCCCCTCGACCAACTCGAGCTCCGAAGAAAGGAGATATATTTGGGCTACAACACTTTCAAACAATTCATACAAATAGGCGATCGTGGTGAATTGTTCGTACTGGATAAAGATGGCAAGGAAATTGGCGGTGATGATCAAGAGACTCCCGCGAAGCAGGGTGGTGAATGTTGGTATGGGGTAATGAAATCTTCGATTGGGATGATGTCACGGTTTCCATGAAGGATCCCACAATTCAACCCTAACCTAGAAGGTTCAGTCTAGATCGTCGAACATAACAAGCGCCAGGTAGGTCATGTGATAGACACCTCCAGATTCCCCTGATGTCATGAAGAACATTCCAGAACTCCGTAGTAAGTCCAGATTTCTCTGAGTTGCTGCGCACTACGCCACAGTCATTCTAGATTTCTCCGAGTACATCGTATGACCTAACTCAGGACCGTAACTCAGGATAGTTACTCAGGACTCGCAGTAGAAGCATGGGCGCAGCAGCCCCGCTTAGTGATAGACGCTTACATGTGCGTAGATAGATTGTGTATATATAGCTGGTGGAACTGGGCGTAACACCCCAGCTTTCAGTTGGCTTTTTCTTTCTTGTCATTAACTGAAAGCTACCACTACCCTTTCACTCGACAGGCACTGCCTCTCTTCCCCCTTGTTACTCTGTCTAGGTGACGCGGTCTACGCGTTCAA
>KL197729.1:354827-367313 GCA_000697665.1 Jaapia argillacea MUCL 33604
CAGTGTAGATGGTTCGCGAGGACGCATCCCGTTGAGGGGGGGGTATTTGTCACGGTTTCCATGAAGGATCCCACAATTCAACCCTAACCTAGAAGGTTCAGTCTAGATCGTCGAACATAACAAGCGCCAGGTAGGTCATGTGATAGACACCTCCAGATTCCCCTGATGTCATGAAGAACATTCCAGAACTCCGTAGTAAGTCCAGATTTCTCTGAGTTGCTGCGCACTACGCCGCAGTCATTCTAGATTTCTCCGAGTACGTCGTATGACCTAACTCAGGACCGTAACTCAGGATAGTTACTCAGGACTCGCAGTAGAAGCACGGGCGCAGCAGCCCCGCTTAGTGATAGACGCTTACATGTGCGTAGATAGATTGTGTATATATAGCTGGTGGAACTGGGCGTAACACCCCAGCTTTCAGTTGGCTTTTTCTTTCTTGTCAGATGAATGGACGAAAGGGTATGGAGGGACTGACATGGGCCCCCAGCTCGTCATCACCGTCGCCGTCGACGTCGACAACAGCATAAAGATTGCCGTGCCAGCCACTAATGCGCCTGCGACGCCCTCAGGCCTTCGCCGACAAGCCCGCTATCTCGCATCGTTTCTGACAAGCCAAAATCGTCATCGTACCGCTTCTATCAAGTTTCTACCACGATCACCTACCTTATCACTGACAGACATGCTACAACTAACCAGGCGGCGTGATGGTCTCACATCGCACAAAAATCCTCATCAAAGAGTGTTGATGATCAACTTTTATCGAATTCTCTGGACTGCCAGTGGTGTATGAACCAAACTCAGTCATGACATTCACCGGGTTCCGTTACCTTCATCTCGTGAATACTCTTATTCTCTGATTTCGCCTTCGCTGAGAGTCTCGTTGTTCTCATCATGTGTGGCGAGAGGAATTATCAAGTCAGTTCTTCTCAGTTTCGCTTCTTCTATTCTCGTGAAACTCTGCTTATTTCTACACACTGGTTGACAGACCTCTTTGACTTCTCTATGGGCGAGCAACATTCAATACTCTATCCTCCATGTAAATTGACGGCATTTGATTGTAGATTGCAGCCCTCCTATATGGTTCGTTTATCCCTGCAGTAGGAACTTTAAGCCACCAAGCTGACGTCATGAAGGCGCCTATCTTCCATTATTCCTCGGATCCGCGTATGTCTGCACCTACGTTCGCCTGAACAAGTACTTGTTGGCATTGGCCACTGTTATGTTTGCGCTTTGCACCGTCGAAGTGGTACTCGATTTTGCCATGGAGTTGTATACCCCCGAAATCGTTGCAAATTCGATTTGCACCAGGGGGGTCTGTCTTGGGTGCGATGGAGACACAGAGAGCCGCATCCATCAGGCCGACATCGACTACCTGCTCAGGGTGGGAGTTAATGCAGTAGGTGTGGTGAATCAGTGCGTGTGCAGTCTCCGCGTCGATCAGCCTCTCTCCTCACTTCAAAACATTGTTTAGGCTGATGGCGGATGGACTCCTAGTGAGTGGCTGAGTACACCTGCTACCCGAGCTGGTTTCAACCCCAAAGTAGATTTATCGAACCTTTGTCCTCTGGAAACCCCGTTTCTGGGTCGTCATCATCCCTATTGCCACCCTTATGGGTACCGTTGGTGCTTACCCTCCATTTCCTGCACATGCGAGAACATGCTCACGACTCCTTTAGTGTGCGGCCTTTTATATGTCTATTTCTTTTTGCAGACGTATTTTATCCAGCTACGCGCGCCACTCAGCGAAACTACACCACCTCCGAAATGGATGAATTTTGCGGCTTTGCAACTCACCGTCCTCACAACCGAAGATGCACTAATAACAACCATGAACATTCTAACCACTGCCCTTGTAGGTACGCTCTCCAGCCCATTTCAGTTCTATGATCATTTCCTAGAACTGCATTAGCCTTTCACATTTGGTGGTTGACGAGGGATTTGCGTAGGGCACTCGGAGAGAGAGCAACGAGGAAACACCATTGGGTTTTGACGATGATGTAGGTTCTCAAATCATCCTCTATACTGCGCTGAAGTTGAACATGCACTAGTCTTGAGTCCTGTGGGATATACACGATGGCGATCATCATCCACGTGTTGTGTGATTATCTAGACCCTGTTGAATTCAGCGTATGTGAGCCACCACCTGGTTTTGCAATGTACTAACAGAGCGGAACATCGATCGTAGGCTGTTGTAGAAGTTATCTTGATCCAACTCACTGTAGGTTGCCCCTGAAAATACTCAGTTCATCAGCTGATTAGTGGTGTATCCCAATACGTAGGGAATAACCCCTACTCTCCTGATTATCATGTTGGGACTGGGGAAGAGCGTCGATCATACACCGTTTCGCTATTCGGACGTGATCAACATTGATCCTCCTGTATCCCAACCACTGGAGGTTGGCAGCCCTGTCCCACTCTCGGATAGCATCGGTGCTGTGGATTAGACGGTGAAATTAGATAGAAATAACCTCCCCCTCCAGTACGCCCTGTGTCTTACAGTCCGAGATAAAACTCAGCAGATGAATGCGATGGAGACGATTTGGGTATAGCGAAGTCTCTCCCGTGGTACTCACTAAGTATACGAGCTGAAGCTGCTGTGATTGAACCACAAAGGCTCGTTCGAATCGGACACGGAAAATCTCCGCCCTTGAACGTAATCAAAATGGCATGACAATCTCACAACCTTCAGGCCAGAGACATAGCTAGAGACGCAAGTGAGAAACCTGAGGCGCGCGACTGAAGAGTTGGAGCAGCAATGATTACCCAAAAACTCGGTCCGACGTTGTCTTGATACCTTGGTCCTCTGATGTTCTGGCGCTGACCAACAACGGCGGCACCCCACACCCTCTGTCCTCTTCGAAAGCGTCGCATAACAGCTCTTAGCATGTCATTTGGGCGAAGCTTCGAAGGCATGGCGCGCGAAGATATTTCTCAGCTGACAGTTCCCACCACCGCTTTCTTACCTTAGCCACGCTGGCGTCCCCCTGCTTGGCTTTGCAAAACCCACGGCACTCCTTGCCCCTTGTTGGAACTCCGCATCATTGCTTCCGGGCAGAAGTCTGATATGTTGGACCCTATCGCACCCAGTGTGGACGCACAATAACGAGGAATCTCATCTTCGGTTGTTCGCGAAGCACCCGCATCGACTGTACCAAGTCATCGTCTCACATTTTCCTAGTCTATTGTGAGTTATTCTTGGCGGTTTCCTTAGATTGAACCCTTAAGATCATCAATTACCTTCCGCCTCGCCTCCGGATGGTGCCCTTTGTTCGATATTGCGTAGAATGCAGGCACCCTTATCGGGTTACTTATGTCCAACATACGATGATTCCTTGATTTTGAAACCTCTGGAAGTACGTCGGTCCTCTCACCAAACACGTTCCTTTCGAGAAATATGTTTTCGCCCTCACTGGTTGCTAAAAGATGAAACCGTCCTGTATCCCGTTGATCCATGCACTGGCATAACACAGCCTCGTCTTCGCCCTCGTTCAGAATTGTTGTCTCTTTGAGAACATCGGCGATCATTTCGGCCTCCCTTCTCTTCACTACTACAAAGAACTCGACATAACCACCTTTCGCTACCACCCGCACACCCTCATTACATGGTGTTGATCAGGTTGCTCCATCGCTTTCATGTGTGGCAAGCAGAGTTACCATGTCAGTTCTTCCCACTTTCTGTTCTTCTATCCTCGTCTCCGCTCTTTCCCATCCATTTCACAGGCCTCAATTACTGCCATGTGGGTAAGTCACATCCACACCCTCACCTCGACGTAAACTTACGTGTTTCGGTCGCAGGCTGAAGCCCTCCTATATGGTTTGCCTACGTCTATCGTCCGAAACCAAATAGGCTAACAACACGAAGGCGCCTACCTTCCACTATTCCTCGGATGCACTTGCGTCTGCATCTACACTCGCCCAGACAAGTACTTGCTCGCAATATCCACCATTATGTTCGCGCTTTGCACAATCGAAGTGTTACTCAATTTCGCAACAGCGTTGCATGCTCCTGAAATCGTGTCCAGTACGGTTTGTACTGCGGATGTTTGTATTACTTGTTATGCGGAAACGGAGAGCCGTGTCAATCAGATTAACATCCAAACTCAACTTTGGATCGTAGTTGGTGTGGTTGGTGTTGTGAATCAGTGCGTGTTTAGATTCATCGATTGTTCGCTTGCCTGACATAGGAATGTTGCTTTAGGTTGATGGCTGACGGACTATTGGTGAGTGGTCGAGCAATATCTCGCACCCTACCTATGTCTTAACCAATCTTACCTTTATAGAACCTTTATCCTCTGGAAATCAAATATATGGATCATCATAGTCCCCGTCGCCACCCTAATTGGTACAGCAGGTGCCTCCACTCACTCCCTCTGAGCCTTCAAGCAGAATTGCTCACGGGATTCCTTCAGTGTGCGGTTTCTTTCAAGCCTCTGTCTTATCCAAAATATATTATATCCGCCTGAACGCCCCACTGGGCGAAACGACACCACCCCCGGAATGGGTGACATTAACGGCTTTACAATATAGCCTCAACGCGATCCAAGATGCGTTAGTCACTACGATCTTGTGCTGAAGGGCTGATGTCTTAGATAAACTTCGTTGCTGCGGAATGCTGCGGGTCAGAGGGTTCCTTCGAGGAGTGAAAGAAGGATGATATGTGTCGAGACGCAACTCCTCATAGCCTCAACGCGATCCAAGATGCGTTACTCACTACTACGAATGTTCTAACCACCGCCCTGATCGGTACGTTCTCCATTGAACCCATTCCCAGTTCTATAGTCATACTGGAATAAATGTTATTACATAGTCTCTCGAATTTGGTGGATGACGAAGGGCCTCCAGAAGACGCTCGGAAGGAAAGCGACTAGGAAGTACCGCCGAATTGTGACGATGATGTATGTATCTCATATCATTCATCTATCTATCTATCTCCCAATCGAGTTAATCGTGCAACAGTGTCGAGTCCGGCGGGATGTATGCGATGTCGGTCATCGCCCGAGTAATCTTCCTATACGTATACCCCGCCGATTTCTATGTACGTGAACCTCGCCCTAGGTCGTAATGGGTGTGTACTAAATAGAGGGGAATATCCATCACAGGCTATTCCTGGAGTAATCATGAACCAACTCACTGTAAGAGCCTCTGCGAGTCAATCAACAAATTTACGCCTGATAACTTGTGGTGTGTTCGGTATCTAGGGAATAACTGTCAGCAACAAACAACAACAGGGATGTGACTGGCAGCAGCGCTGGATGAAGAGTGCGAGTAGCGATCAAGGAGTAATGAGGTCGACCGATGACACACAAGAGTGGCTGGTTTGGAATAGACCAGCTCAAGACTGGGGTTTGCATTAAGATGGTACAAGCTTATATACTACATGACTGGCTAAGAATAGTCTGATGGTGCAATAAGGCGTCATACTGAGATCTTAATGCTACTGGTCAGAATACTAACGAATGTTCTACAGGTCAGGTGATCAAAAGTAAAAAGAATGTGACATTACCCCCCTCTCAAGGTCCATGTCCTCATGGATCATCATTAAGGTCCAAAACGTCAACAGGCAACATCCGAACCTGCAGGGAACACAGTATCAGTCTTTCGGGTGGCCTGTAAGCCGGATGTTCCCAATGGAACTTCTTCATCAAATCCTCCCTCTGCTCCTTCACGAACTTCCAATCCATCCATTGATTATCGCCAGAAGGTTGACCCTTCCATTTTACCATATATTGAATACTGCCATTGTGTTCGCGATATTGGGTAAGAGCTTCGATCTCTTGCTCAGAACCATCACTGACAACAGCAGGCGGAGGTGGGGGTTGTTTCTGGTTTGCAAATTCGCCTTCCCTATATGGACGGAAGTAGGCTTCGTTAAAGACAGGGTGGATACGTCGTTTCTTCCACTTGGTAGGAAGAGCGAGTTTGTAAGTGGATCCATGTTGTTTTATGATTTTAAAGGGGCCATATCGTTTGTCGTCCAACTTCTTCATTGGGTGATCTGTCGTAATATTCGTAGCTTCCAACCAGACCATATCGCCAATCTTGAATTGATACGAGTCAGACTTCTTTCGATCGTAATAAAGCTTCATTTGTTCTTGCGCTTTGGCCATTGCGGCCTTAGCGTCGTCCCAAGTTCGGTGCATGCGATCGTGGAAATCCTGTACTGACTCGTTGTTTGCCTTTCGGCGGTAATTGACTCCAGTCCAGGGGTGTCGGCCGTATAGTAAATAGAAAGGAGAGTATCCCGTAGTGGAGTGTGGTTTATTGTTATATGCAAACTCGGCCTGGGAAATCCAATCGTACCAGTCATCCTGCAAATGATTGATGAATATGCGGAGGTAAAGTTCGACCTCTTGGTTTGCGTGTTCAGTTTGTCCATTCGTTTGCAGATGATAGGCGGTGGATGGATTCATGCTGATTCCCATGAGGCTGTGGAGCTCCTTCATGAAGTTCGACACGAACTGCGTTCCTCGGTCACTAACGACTTTTCGGGGATAGCCGAACTCGCACCACCACCTATCGCGGAAGAGTCGAGCTACTCCAGGTGCAGATAATTCCGTGGTGATGGGAAGAAGTTGTATATTCTTGGCTAGGTGATCGGTGATGACGAGAAGAGCATCACATCCTTTGGAAACAGGTAATGGACCAATGATATCGATCCCGATGATTTCTCCAGGTGAATCTGGTATTTGATTTGGGTGTAAAGGAGCGTGTGTAGCACCTTGACGAGGTTTTGCGCGTTGACAGTCGACACATCCCTTGACGTATTTCTTGACATCGTATTGAATCGTGGGCCACCAATAATCTCGTGTGATCAATTGATGTGTTTTGGCGGCGCCAGGATGTCCTGCTTCGGGTACGTCGTGATGATGTCGAATGATTTCTTCGCGAATCATTGGGTCTTTCGGTACGTATATTCTATCTTTCCATTCTATTATTCCGTCATGCTCCTCGAAGCCTGGCTTCTTTGTTTGAAGAGCAATCTCCACCGATTTATCTGTTTTCCTTCTAGCGTGTTTTATCATTCCCAGGATGGCAGTGTCACTTCCTTCAAATACGATCTCGTTGGATCTCATCCAATGTTGGAACCAATGTGGTTTTAGCATGGTGATGTCCTTATTGTCATCTTCTCTTCCGTCGTCATGATCGATGCGACGAGACAATAAGTTGGCTTTGGTGTTCTCCTTGCCGGCTTTATGTTGAAGAGTAAAGTGATACTCAGCCAACTCCGTGTACCAACGTGCTTGTCTTTGGTTGAGTTTCTGCGGAGATCGAAAATATGTAAGGTTTTGGTGATCGGTGAGAACTTCGAATTCTTGTTCTGCACTGAGAAGGTAGTGATGCCATTCCCTGAGGGCTTTCATTATTGCAAGCATTTCTTTGTCGTAAATTTCGTAATTTCGTTCAGCATCGTTCATGAATTTGGACATGAAAGCGATCAGAACCCATTTTCCTTCTTGATGCTGTGAGAGCACGGCTCCTACGGCATAATTGGAAGCATCCGTTTCCACACGATACTTGTCAGTGTTGGTCGGGTGATGAAGGACGGGTGTGGATGTAATCACTGTTTTCAGCTTTTCAAAAGCTTGTTGTTGACTGTCCATCCAGCGGAAGTCGGTTTTACCAGTGAGATCATTTAAGGGTCGTGCGATCTCACTAAACCCTTTGATGAATCGTCGGTAGAAGTTGCAAAAACCAAGGAAGGATTGAACATCTCGTTTGGACTTCGGCAAAGGCCATCCGAGTACTCCCTGAACTTTGACCGGGTCGAGAGAGATTTGTCCTGCAGATATGATATGTCCTAAATATTCCACGGTTTCCTTCTCGAATTCGCATTTCTCCGGTTTGAGATATAATTTATGTTGTCAAAGAATCTCCAGAACTTGCCTGGTGACTTGACGATTTTCCTCCAGGGTCTTGGTGAATATTAATATGTCATCCATGTAGACGATGACATGACCTTCGTTGATTAATTCACGGAAGATTTCGTTCATCATGGTTTGAAACGTGGCGGGGGAATTGGTTGACCCGAAGAACATTACTAGAGGTTCGAACAATCCTCGATTTGTCCTAAAGGCTGCCTTCCATTCGTCTCCTTCCTTGATACGGATATTATTGTATCCCCAGCGAACATCCAATTTCGTGAAGTATTTGGCGTCTTTTAGTTTATCAAACAGTTCTCCAATGAGTGGAAGCGGATAACGATTCTTGATCGTCATCTCATTAAGTTTTTGGTAGTCCTGTACCGGTCTGAGTCATCCATCCTTCTTCTTGACAAAGAAGAAAGGTGAGGCCATAGGCGATTTGGAAGGTCTGATACGTCCTGTTTTCAGATTTTCTTCCAGAAACTCGTCAAGTTCCCTTTGTTCGCTTGGCAACAATGGGTACAGTTTGCAGTCTGTGGGTTTGGAACCTGGTTTAAGCTCTATGGCGTGATCCCAGATCCGTGAGTCAGGAGTGTTTTCAAAATCCTCCTTGGTAAAGACGTCCACGAAGTCGTGAAACTGTGGAGATACAATCTCCTTCCAATGCTTCTTTTCACGTTTTGCTTCTGCGTCAATAGCCAATTGTGTTGACAATGTGCCAGTGGCTCGTGCGAAATTAGGTCGAAAGTGAGTAACAAAGACTCTATCTCCCCTCTTAAGGTGAGATTCCAGATCACCACTGTCATCGTCGGGGAAGTCAACCAAATCCAGTCCCAGACTGTGCCCAACGTCCGCTCGCCGTAAGAGGACAGGAGTCATTCCACAAACAGAAGGGCAGTGATTAAAAACGAGAGTGTTATCAATCCAATTGATATCAGGATTATGCTTGGTAAGCCAGTCATATCCTATAAAGATATTATGACGTGCCAGTGTAGTTACACACAGAGATATCAACTCCGTATGTCCAAACATTTCCAGCTCGACTTGGCAATATCGAGTAATGGAGGTTGAATTACGAGTGCCGTCGGTATTGTAAACGGCTGCAGGCCTGGCAAATTCGATGGTGTCCAGACCAAGTTTGTCAACGTACTTGGCGTCGATTGCCAAGAAGGTACAGCCTGAGTCTATCAGGGCTTTCTCGGAGTAGACTTCTTGAGTCTGAAGGTTTTTGATCCGTACGTCAACGTCCAACTCAAACCCTTGGTTCTTAGTGGTTTTACAGATCAAACAATACTTGCAGGGTTCCCGCAACTCGGCTATCACTTCCACAGGATCGTGTGAGGACATCAATTCCCTGAGGATCTGCGGCGATGCGACTTCCGAACGTCTAGCTCTGGGAGTCCATCAGCGGAGCATAGCGAGTTGATCTTTTTGACTACGCTCCTTCATAGAAGACCAAAACTGCTCAGCAGTTTGGGTGTGTAGTTGTTTTAGCGAAGTCTTATCAAGTCCGACGCCTGTAGGAGAGTCAGGGATTAGATTCACCGTGGTACCAGTATCTAATTCTATGGTACTGTCCGTATGCAATGCGTTATTATAATTTAACGGTGAGTATCTAGAGCCTGAAGAAAGAATGTCCTGTCGATAATTGACATCGTTAACTATCGACTGGGATAAAAAGACTGAGGTATCACAGAGGGATCGTCTGGGAGAGAATTAGGGTCATCTTCTTCGTCTACATACTCCGTAGCTACTTGGTCCATCTGTTCCTGTTTTTGGGCGTTTTCGTAGTCCATTTCCTCGATGTTTGCTTTTTGATTTATTAAGTCCAGAAGGTTGCGGATTTCCACCAGTTCTTCTGGTGTATACTGCACGAACATTTCCTGAGAACGTTCCACCATGGGACATTTCAGTTGTGGGCAATCTTGTGCGAAGTGGCCTTTCTGTTGGCAGTTATAGCAAACTGCTGATGCACGTGTGCGACTTAAGTCCATTGGCTGACCACTGCCTCCGAACATTACGCCCGTGCCGGTTCTCTGGTTTTGCGTGTTCTGGCCGGATCCAGATTGTGATGGTGGGGGTCCATGTGGTGGTTGATACTGTTGTGGGGTGAATTGTCGAGGAGGTTGACCGCGTTGTACGAATACTGTTTGGGGGCGAGGGACAAAGGGACGAGCCTGGGCCGAGAGTTGGTTCTGATGATGCTGCGCTTTGAACTGCCACATCGCTTCGTCGATCCAGATGATCCAAGCACCATAATCAATGAACCCGGTTGGTGGTTTCGTGATTCCTGTCTCTATCTTCCTGATGATTTCCGTATTTACATTTCGCTTGAAGTTGTCGATGTGGAATGCATCTGGAAGGGTGAGTTTGGCTTCTAGGACAAAGCGATTGTAGTCGGTGAGGTATTCATCAGTGGTCCGATTTCCCTGTTTGGTTTCTAGCATGCGAATGCAGGCCTTCTCTTCCCAATTAATTTCTCCGAATCGCTCGTCGAGCACTCCAAGAAATCGGTCCCACGTTAAAACCTGTTCGAGACGAGCGACTTCGGCAGCATCGGGCGGTGTTTTTGCCTTTTCTGCCGCAAGTAATCCTTCATGTTGTGTCCATTGGGTTCGGATGTGTTTCCTCCATGTTGACGCTTCCCCACGGAGTAAGGAAGTGACATACAGGAACTTGGCTTTGTCGGTTCCGTATGCCTTGGTGTTGGCGTCGATGTAAGCAATGACATTGTCGCGCCAATCATCATACTCCTTTTTGTCTCCGTCATAATGTCCTGGTGCCGCAATTTTCTCTACTTTCAAATTGGAACCCCTTAGGGTATCGAGAAGTTGATTGAACTGGGCATCTGTCATCTGTACGGCAGCCATGATGGGTGGTAATTGGGTGGCCGGTGGAAGAAGAGGTGTTAATGTGGAAAAGGGTGCGGTTAGAGGTGTTTGGGGTAATGGGATTCGTGTGGGTGTGGGTGGTGTTGTTGGTGACGGTATTCCCGGTGGTCGGTTAGTAGGGATCTCTGGTGACGATTCTAATTCGATAGACAGTGCTCGACGATATCCAGCTCTAGCTCCTATGAATTGAGCGAGAGGTGTGACTGGTCTTTCGGTGTCCTCGTCAGGTTCGTCTTCGTCGTCGCTGTCACCCTCAAAGGTATATCTGTTTGGGCAGGGGGACTCTTGACAAAGGGTTTCGACTGCTTCGTCGTTGAAGTTCTAGGTGCGGTCTCGGTGATCTCTTAGTCCAACGACGTGGAAAAGTCCGTAACAAGGGAGATTTGTGTCCAGATTCAATGTGGCGGTCCTAAATGTTTTTTGTAATTTGAACTACTTTCGCCAATTGATCACAGAAGTACAAATGGGTCCCCACTTGTTCCGCTTCCTTTTACGACCGTGTTGTCGTCCTCTGTCAAATCAATAACCTCAGGAACTACTTCTTTGAAGTGTTGTGGGGAGATCGATTTGCCTATCAACGGAACGCACCAATTACACAAGATCAACGAACGCCTCGCGATATCGGGCTTACCAGTCCCTGCAAGACTCAGTCCAAGGTCTGAGAACGTTCGCATCGGGATTTCTGAAGATACTCAAGCCATAGATAAGACGAAATAGGAAGTTCGGAAACGGATCACGGATCGAGGAATACACGCTACAACCACAATCTACGAGAACGAGCTAACGACACATCGCGAAGTATGCGTCAGATCCGGAGATCTTGTGATGCCGAGGACACTTGGACGTCTTAGATCACAGATTGGATGGTTCTTCAGCAATACGTCATGATCATCTCTGCGCTGATCCTTCTTGAACACGTCGGATACTAGTGCTTCAGAACCCCTATCGACCCCTTAAACTGATGATCTTCGGGATACCTAACGATCCTCATGCACGATTCAACGCTTCGACACCAGGCTAAAACATCTCATATTTCCTATTCGCTGGAACGATCCGGAACTCCTAGGACTTGCATGCTCGACCTCATCCATCCACATCCTCGATTACATACCGACAAGACATGCTCACCCGGGCACACTCCGTCGTCACAGAATCACCCACGGAGTACGAATCAAAAGGGCACGTTTGAACTACTCGACGGAATTCACCTCAGAATCTCTCACTTCCGGTGCCACCAGAATGAAATCACCCTGCTCGCGCTAGTACCGATCTCCTTTCCTTTACTCGACTGTGTCTGTTCACGTCCAATATCTTCGCTCGTATCGACTCTTACACTCGCTATCGACTATTTACGATCTCGGAGACCTTTCATCGGTCACAATCTTACGTGGATTCACTCGCACTCGCTCTTCCCGACTCCGTCTCCATCCGACTCGTTCATACTCGCTCACGGGCTTGAAGGCACTCGGATAGCTAGGGCTAGGGAGAAGAATGTAGGACTTAGACGAATTTCGGTACGATGCACTATCTAGTATATAATCCTGTACTATTTGCTTTGGAATACAAGTTCTTTCTGCCCTATTCGCTCTCCCGAGTGATATTCTGTGGTTCTTTCGAGAACGTTTACGACTCCGACGCTCACGACTCTCCGACGTTCTCAACGACTAGCTAGTCCTCTTTCTTAAACAACGTTCGTGACTCTCGGGATTTCCGAATCACTCTTTACGACGTTT
>KL197729.1:367439-386207 GCA_000697665.1 Jaapia argillacea MUCL 33604
CGTGACTCTCGGGATTTCCGAATCACTCTTTACGACGTTTCGTGTGCTTTCTCGACTTACGATTAGTGATTTTCTTTCGTCTCTCTCGATTTACTTAAAGTGCTGTTCTTAGTCCACTTTGCATCGCCGTGCTTTCTTAGTGTTCTCGTGAACGTGCTTCTAGTTTTGATTTACGACTTTCTTTCGCTTTCAGTTTAGAGTACCGATCTCGCAGTAGATTAGATTTCGGACCTGAACACTGATTATCTCCGAACTTGCAGAACCTTCCCGCTCCGCGATCTTGCGTTGAGCGGTTATCTTATCTCGGATTTGTCCGAACCCTACGATCTCTACTTCGGGTCTGTTTCATTCGTCAACACTTTCTAAAACAACTGAACTCCCATTCTTCGATTTCTATCTGAAGACGAACCACCTATCTCTCTCGGACCTCACACACCCCGAGAACCCCACAGCGTGGTGATTGGGGGATGGGGATAAGGACGTCGAGTAGGGTGTTTCCTTCGATGTCTTCATCAGGTGCAAAAAGGGGGTCTTCGTCTCCGAAGTGGTTATATCACCTTTCTAATGCGTGCTCGGCTACTTCTCGTCTCCACTCTCCTCTATTGATTGCCTCTACTAGTGCCTCTCGAATGTTACGTATGTCCTCTACTGGTCCTTCGATGCGGAGTAGTTCGTCGTTGGTGAGGTATGGGCGGACCTCTCCAAGGACGTTGATGATGGTACGAAGCGCTTCTAACAAACAAACAACCCAAAAGATGAGATGTTCGTTGAACTGGACTGGGGCGAAGCGTCTAGCGTTAATGGGCATCTACTTGGAAGGTTCAGCAGTCTCGTAGTTTTCGTAATCGGGAGTATTACCACGAGTGTCTGGATAGTCGAGGGTGGCGTTGAGCACGTTTAGGTGGTGACGAAGTACGTCGAGAGGGTCGAGTTCTGGTCGACGTTGGCGAATTTCAGTGAGGCGACGAAGAAACTCCTGTTCTCGAGGACTAGGAGGTGATGGTGAACGAGGTGGTGTAGTGGCGAAGTCGGGTGTTCCGACTGAAGGTACTGCTGGTGGTGGAGTGGGTGCTGTGTTCCAAGGACATTCAAAATCCTCCTTGTTATATAGGTCTCCGAGGAAGCTGCTGACGTAACCGTTCTCGTCAAACTGGAAGTGAACAGCCAGAACGGCAATTGGTCTATATGTAGTGCGTGTGGTGGTGATAACCAATTGGAGTAATTGGTTGTGAACGTGGATGAGGGTTCCACGAACATGAGAGCAGATAGCGATGCCGAGGTGAATGCCGGTGAGGCAAACGAGAAGGATGCGGCAGATGAAATTGATAATGAGATTGCTATCTCAGGGTGGCATGTGAAATTCGGAATCTGGGCCAAGTAAATTCTGGGAAAATCCCTAGGGTCTGCCGTGAATGTTGGAACGGACTTATGCCACTAGACAAGTTCCAGAAGAATCTACTTTTCGTGGGTGTTGCAAGCTTTTGCTTCTTCGCAGCGTCAGGGTCTAGTCAACACTCTACTAGCACCGTGACTTCTATACTGCGGCCTTATGGTATTTTTGTATTTATGTAATACGTAGACGACGATGTGTGGGAAACCTTTCAACTGTACTCGCTTGAAGTCCTGCGAGTGCGATAGGGGTATGATGGCCCGCTATTCAAACACAAGCTTATTCCAGACTTGATCACCGGCGAAGATGATCAACACAAACCGGGGATACCCGAGAGTGTGCAAGTGGGAGTAATCAGAAGAACAGCTTTTGTATTCTAGGGGGGACTTTTCCACGCGATAAGGTTTCAAGGACTGGTGTGGTATCTGCAGGAATAGTTCCGGCAGAAGGACCAGTGTTGAAACGCGTGTTGAAGTTGAAGCCCACGAACGGTGTCGGCATATGAATAGGTTGGGTCGCGAAGGTAACTGCAACGGTATTTGCTGGTGTAGATTTTAGTGGTCATATGCTGGGTGTTGAAACTGTCTCGAGCGTCTTGACGCGGTATAGGTCAGTGTCGACGTCAGATACTCCTGCACTGCCGTATGCGAGCAACAAGGGCGGTTGGTAACGAGAAAGTCTTGAGCTAATGTCAGCAACAAACAACAACCAGGGATGTGACTGGCAGCAGCGCTGGATGAAGAGTGCAAGTAGCGATCAAGGAGTAATGAGGTCGACCGATGACACATAAGAGTGGCTGGTTTGGAATAGACCAGCTCAAGACTGGGGTTTGCATTAAGATGGTACAAGCTTATATACTACATGACTGGCTAAGAATAGTCTGATGGTGCAATAAGGCGTCATACTGAGATCTTAATGCTACTGGTCAGAATACTAACGAATGTTCTACAGGTCAGGTGATCAAAAGTAAAAAGAACGTGACAATAACACCTACCCTTGTGATCATCTTGCTTGGGATTGGGAAGAGCATTGACCGAAGCACCTTTCACTCTTCGGACTTTATTAACGTTGGAGTCTCCTGAATTACTCGAGGTTGGCAGGCCTAGCGGCAACGTGGTGGAGGAGAAGGAACAAGACCCGGCTGGCCTTCACCACATCCCTAACACAACGATGTCATGAATTAGACTATGAAATGCACCCCCCCGGCCTGTACGTTATTGAATCTCGCAGATGCTACTGCTCAACGTGAACTCACCGAGGTCTATGAAGATGGTACGATTGAATCACGAAGTCTCCTTGGAGACCGACAGAAAACCTTCGCCATTTGATCATGATCGAAACGGCATGGTGATTGCCAAACCTCCAGGTGAGATGAGCAGGTAGTAACAACCACGCCGAAGATTGTGTCGACATTGGCTTCATACCTCTACTTACCGCTGACCATTAATCAGCACGTTCGACACGCTCCCCTTCCCAAAAGCCTCTCCCAGCATATCCCTTGCGTGAAGGTACCTCAACAACCTGCGCCACATGCTCCTCGCTCGCCAAGCATATGGGCTAAACACAGCCACCACGATGCCAACCTGATCCGTTTCTGCTGGCGGGGGGAGATGATTATCTCACACTATGATACTCAACACCGTAACTATCAGAGAGCGGGACAGGGCTGCCGACCTCGAGTGGTTCGGATACAGGAGGGACGATGTTAACCACGTTTGAACAGGGAAATGTCGTACGATCGACACTTTCCCCGAGCCCCAGCATGACGATCAAGAGCGTAGGAGTTATTCCCTAGATATCGGAATATGCCAATCAGTTCATTGGCTGAGTGTTTTCGGAGGCTCCCTAACGTGAGTTGGCTTACCACAACTGCAGGGATGTCCTATGATGAATATTTCGCTCTGTCAGCACCTTGCGAAACTCGGGTGGGGGTTCACATACGGAGAAATCATCACGGTATATGTATATAAAGATGAGTCGAATGAGGAGCCACATCGTATATACCCCACCGGACTCAACACTGGCGCATGGTCAGCTTGATCAAGGTATAGTCACGATCATATGAGAACCTACATCATTTTGACAATACGGTGGTATTTCCTGGTAGCTCTCCTCCCGAGAGTCCTATGTAAACCCTGTGTGATCCACCAGATACGAGAAACTAGGGTTGATACCATTGTTCCAGAATGACTATAGAACTGGAGTGGGATTGGGAGCGCACCTATAAGGACAGTGGTCAAAACACTCGTCGTTGTTATGAGCACATCTTGGATCGTGTTGAGGGTATACCCTAGATCCGTTAAAGCTACCCATTCTGGGGGTGGGGTCGTTTCGTCAAGTGGGGCATTTCGGCGGATGGTATATCGTTTGAATGTGAGGGAGGCTTGGAAAAAACCACAAACTGAAGGAATGGTGAGTATATCCTCGCAGGTGAAGAAAACGGAGGGCATGCACCGGCTGTGCCAATGAGGGTGGCGATGGGAATGACGATGATGCGAATGCTCGATCTCCAGAGCACAAAGGTTCGATAGATCTGCAATGGGGGTTAAGATCCATGTCAAATGTCATTACTCATCTACTCACGAGGAGTCCGTCCGCCATGAGCCTAGACAACGCTTCCACCATGAGGGACATCTCATCAAAAACAGACTTAAAACACGCACTGATTCACCGTCATCACTGCGTCATATATCATCGAAAGCAAGGATTGGATGTTAATCTGATTGACACGACTCTCCGTTTCTCCATCACACCCAAGACAGACGTCCCCTATGCAAACCGAATGTGCGATGATTTCGGGGGTATACAATGCGATGGCAAGATCTAGGAGCGCTTGGACGGTGCAAAGTGTGAACATGATGGTCGCCAATGCAAGCAAGTACTTGTCCGGTCGGGTGTAGACGCAGATGTAAACACACCCGAGGAATAACGGAAGGTAGACACCTTCATCGTGTCAGCTTGGTGGGTCTCTTGCCACAGTGATAAACGAACCATATAAGAGGGCTTCAACCTACAATCGAACACCGTCACTACATGGAGGGTAGGGTATGGATGTAACTCACCCAGATGGTAGTGAAGTAGGCCTATCAGGAAGGGGGATGAGGATGAATGAAGAAGAAACTGGGAAATACTGACGTGATAACTCCTCTCACCGCACATGAAAGCAATGAGATGGGTACGGACGAGACGAGAGTGACGAGGCTCAGTGAATCGCGGCTATACTTATCGAGTCCTTCTCGGGGAAACCAAGAACAGAGATATCAAAATTGGACCTTCGTGCAGCACCTGAAGAGAAGGAGGCTAAACGTAGAGTCTGCATAATGTGTTGACCGCAGTTCAGTAAGCCGACGTTACCAGCAAGGGAGAACATACTCGACAAGAGTAAGATCACGGTAAGGAGAAAGGGGATCACCGCAAGCCATAAAGGTACCCACGCAACGAATATCAAAAAGAACCAGGAGGTGTAAGGTGCTTAGCCACCGTGCATCCGACAGAGATCGTTTACCAATCCCTACACAACACCCCAACCTCAACTAAACACCTAAACAACCCCCACTCGCTCCGCAGATTTGGTTCGCGTCTGAAGAAAGCCTCAAGAAAGGTCGCTTCGTTCCATTTGGAATTAGATAATAGAATGGGGGAGAGCCGCTCGAGAGCAAGTGTAGCTCGTATGGAAAGGAGGAGCAACGTACCCAGCACTACACCCCCCACCGCACAAACCAACGATGATGTGTTCTGATGCTCTAGTAACATCCAAGCCACTCGTGTCAGATGTATGGACTAGAGCAATCAGGACGAACCTCCGTTTTCGGTTCCGTTTCCGTTTTAGCATAATCCCATGAACAACCCCACTCGCCCCAACTCCGGAGGGAAAGTGAGAGGTGCCAAGACACGTACCATATCATAGAGTACCGAGTCTACAGCCAACCACCCCACTCCGGATGGATAGCTAGAGCAGTGTGGTACGAAAACCTCCATTTGGCATCCAGTCCGTTCTGAGCATCCCCCACCGAGGCTAAGGACTCTCCAACATCCCCACTCGCCCCGTCTCCAAATGCCGTCTGGATGTTGATTCCATTCCACGCGGAGGAGCGAGTTCGTTTAAGCAAGGAATGAGGAGAGAACTTGGCTGCGACGAGTTTATCGTGACTACTAGAGACAAAGTGCCAGCGTCGAGTCCATGCTGGAGGACGAATAGATATGGGCATGACCATTACGTATTTGCAGCGGTGCGGGTGATCGAGACAAGGAGAAATGGAACGAGACAAGACCTTCACCACCCCAGGAGGGGGAGGGTTTATCAAAGGGAGAGGGTGAGCAACAATTGAGCTTGATCAAGCAGGCAAAGCCTTGCTGGCAGAAAGTGGAGCTCAAAACGTTCGACATCTACGCAGGCCCGGGAGTCGGACGGTGATCAGGTGCAGGGATGTGCACTAGACTCGGGTGCAGAGATGGAAAACAAGCAGGACGACGTTCAATGGACGCCAAAGAGTCATCGATTGGTATAGCAAGGACGATTCTGGTAGGGAACTTATTGTGAGACGATGTTAAGCGTTGTTGGTATATGGTAGACGAGCCGAGAGGTGGTCAGGTTGAAAGGACACCGAAATGCAAGTAAGCGCCTGGGTTGGCAGCATTCTGACGTCGGACCTCCCAACTTGAGGGAGAACGGAGTGTGATGGATATATAGGTGTCATGGATGACGAGATCATAGTGATACGTCTTATCCTCCTTGTCTGCTTCCTAGCTGAATGTTAACGTCCTCCCTTATTGAATTCCACATCCCTTCCCTCCGAGCGCCAACTTCTCTGACCGCCAATCCGCCCTCATACACCCCGCCTCAAAGAGTAAGGTTATACTCGTACTCGCTCGCCGAACTCTGTGCGAGCCAAAGGACACAGGCGGAAAGCATCATAAGGATGTTCTGGCATACGTTTGCGTAACCATAGTAAGTAAAGGCTTCGGGATAATCGTGGTTGAAAGTGTATTTCAACACGAGGACGGTCTATCAAGGCGTGAGTAACGCTCGGCGCATAACAAGGAAGAATACTCACAACACTACCAGCCAAACCGCCAGCCATCAACGCAAACCCAATAAACAAAAACAACCTAGCCCTCCAAACAGCTCTCGCATCCCCAAATCCCTGATCACCCTTAACCCTATCTTTATCAATCAAGTTAATGATCAAGTACCCCAGCAAACTGCAGATGCCAGGAACCCAATCGACGAAAGAGACGTGGACGGGAGCTTCGTAGTCTGGTTCATCTGGTGGGCCGTGTGCGTGGGAGGAGAGGATGCAGGCGTCTAGGAAGGCCCAGTTTGCTAGGGCGAACTATGGGGTGGGGGTGTTAGGTGGGGAGGGGGGAGGGGAGGGAGGTGACGTACGAGAGCGCCTGCGAGGTAGACGCCGACTGAGCGTGTGTATTTGCCGAGGTGGAGGTTAGGGAAAGGGTTCATGCATACTCGCCGGGGATCGTAGTTGGCTCGCGGCAGGGACATGGTCGATGATAGATGTGCTGGGTGTATGCGCAGGTGGAAAGCGCAGAAGCGAGTGTCGGCAACTGGTCTCCGGATGGTCCCCAGGTCTAGCAGTCCCAAGTCACGTGAACGGTGGACCTCTAGCGCCTATCGTTGTCGATCTAAAAGCGAGCGCAAAACAGTGACTCGAAGGTCATCGATCCAGCGAAAGTGGCGTCCAAGTTCCTTCCCTTTCTCCTGCGTTCTCCCATCCGTTGTGCATCCCGTCCCCGCCTCGTCGCGTTCCCGAGGCGATCTATCATGTCCGACCCTACTCCTGCTCCCGTCCCCATCCCGCCCTCCTCCTCTGCACCAACCACCTCTTCGTTATTCGACCTGCCTGTCCTTCCCCTAGTCCCCGGCACAGAACCATCAAAATGCGTCCTCGACTCTTTCCGCACTGCAATCGCAAAGCGTGTCTCGGACGCCATACCAGAACTATCCCTCGAACAAGCTTACTCTGGCGTCGATTACGGCAAGAAGGGTGTTGATTTTACTGTTGCTCTACCTCGGTTTAGGTTGAAGGAGAAAGTAGATGTGTTGGCGAAGAAAGTCATTGATGGTGTCAGTCTTTCTTTCTGCTTCGCCTTGGGGTGCAGATGCCCATCTTCATCGCGTTTTCCATACGCCCCACTAACCACACCACCCACAGTTCACTCCAGACTCCTACATATCCTCGATAACACACGACAAAAACTTCCTCCACTTCACCCTCACAACTCCCTCCCTAAACAGCGCAATCCTAAACCAAGTACACTCCCTATCCCTAACCGATTCTTACGGTACCAACTCCAGTGGAGCGGGTAAGAAAATCGTTATAGAGTATTCGAGTCCGAATATCGCAAAGAGTTTTCATGTGGGCCATTTGAGGAGTACGATTATTGGTGCTTTTTTGGCGAATTTGTATAAGGCGAGTGGGTGGGAGGTGGTTAGTATGAATTATTTGGGCGATTGGGGGACACAGGTGAGTTGTGTTTTGGATTTTTGTTTACTTTTGGAGTTGGCTCTTTGATTGTGTCATCCTCCGACCTCTTCTCTTGGTTACATCCTCCATCCTTCTCATACGATCCTTCAAATTTTCATTCCTACCTTGTCACTCTTCCCCTCCTTCAATACCCCTCTTTCCTTTCCATTGTCCATCCGTCCCTCCACCTCTTGCCTCCCCATATTCACGGCCCCTCACCTCCTTCCATACTCGTTGAATTTGCTCCTTACTCTTTCGCATCCACCCCATCACCTCCCTTCCTCTTCCTCTTCGTTTATCCCCACCCCTTCACCTCGGTTCATCCCTACCTCTTGTCGTCGTTAACCCAGCCTCTGGCCTTCATTCATCCCTTTCCCTCCCCTCATTCATCGTTCTCTGCCTCTTACCTCCTCCTTCCTTCCATCGCCTCCCATTTTTTCTCGTCCTAACCCTTCATTCTCCCTCCTACCCTCACCTCTTATCCACTTATCCACATCTACACCTCCCTCCCTCCTTACAACCTCCATTTCTCTCGTAACCTCTTTCCTTCCTTCCTTCGTTTTAACAACCACATTGACCGGAGCTAACACCAACCGACCTTTACAAACAGTTCGGAATGATAGCAACAGGTTTCGAGAAATACGGTTCCCAAACTGCTCTCGAAGCCGACCCGATCCACCACCTCTTCGAAGTCTACGTCCAAGTCAACAAAGACGCCGAAACCGACCCCAGCGTCAAATCCACCGCAGCCTCATGGTTCAAGCGAATGGAAGACGGTGATCCCTCAGCCCTAACTCAATGGCGCCAATGGCGAGCACTGTCGATTAACAAGTATGAAGAAGAGTATGAGAGGTTGAATGTGAAGTTTGATGTTTATAATGGGGAGAGTGAGGTGGGGAAGGAAGGGATGGAGTGGGCGGTTGAGAAGTTGGAAGAGTTGGGGTTGGTTAGTGATGTTGATGGTGCGAAATTGGTGGATTTGGAGAAGTGGAAATTGGGGAAGGCGGTTTTGAGGAAGAAGGGTGAGTTTATCGCCACTCCTTTCTTTCCTTTTTTTCTTTCTTTCCGTTTCATCCCCCTTGCGTTTTGAGATCCCCCTCACTAACGCCTTTTGGACGAACAGACGGAACCTCCATCTACCTAACCCGCGACATCGGCGGCGCAATCGAACGATACAACAAATACAAATTCGATAAAATGATCTACGTAGTCTCCTCCCAACAAGATCTCCACCTCTCCCAATTCTTCAAAATCCTTTCCCTCCTCTCACTCCCTTGGGCATCTACCCTCGAACACGTAAACTACGGTATGGTATTGGGGATGAGTACGAGGAAGGGTACGGTGGTGTTTTTGGATCAGATCATTAAGGAGGCGGGGAATGTGATGTTGGAACAGATGATGAAGAATGAGGAGAAGTATAAGGCTGTTGAGGATCCTGAGGGGGTTAGTAGGGAGATTGGGATTACGGGGATTAAGATTCAGGATATGGCTGCTAAGCGGTACGTCCCCTCTCCCTTTCCCTTTTTCTCCCAGCTATTCCAATTAAACCATGTCACGCCATCTAACCCGCGACGTAACCGCCCCCAGAATCAACAATTATAATTTCAATTGGGACAGAATGAAATCTTTCGAAGGGGATACAGGTCCCTACCTCCAATACGCACACGTCCGCCTCTCCTCCATCTCCCGCAAAAACCCCTCCCTCCTCCCCCTCCCCCCTCCCTCCCTAATCTCCACCTCCCTTCTCACCGAACCCCAAGCCCGCGAAATCGTTTTCCTCCTAGGCACCTACCCAGACGTAGTCAAAACCGCATTAAAAACACACGAACCAAGTGGAGTGGTGACGTTTGCGTTTAAGTTGGCTCATGCTATTAGTAGTGCTTGGGATGTTGTTTTGGTTAAAGGGGAGGAGGATGAGGAGAAGGCGAAGGCTAGGTTGTGGATGTATCTTTGTGCGAGGGATGTGCTTGGGGCTGCTATGAGGTTGTTGAGTATTAGGCCGTTGGAGAGGATGTAGAGGGAGGGGGAGATACGAGAGAAGTGGTAGAAGGAATATAGAAGTTATGGTGCTAATATTTGACGACGTCGAGTCTGGGTGTTGTCTCAACCGTGTATACGGGCTCGCCGATGCACTCACCCTGCATTGTATGAGAGTAGTCTACAACGTTCGCATTGGAATCAGAGAAGAGATACAAGTCCAGTAGAGATACAGACGGTCACTGCTTGATAAATACAAATACACCAAGAAACCTAACGAGCTGAACGTCCTACGGCGTTTCGAACGTCGAGACCTTCGAGCTGTGCGGGGGTGGAGGGCTAGTCGGTTTCCTCCACATCGGATATCTCAACCGAGGAGAACCTTCCTCTTGCCACTGAGCTTCTTGGTTTGTGTAAATCGGAACGACTCACACCTGCGCTTTCTACCTCAGAACCTGCGCATCCCACTCCATCATCAGTCGTGTCCCTGCCGCGAGCCAACTATGAATATATGATCCCCGACGAGTATGCATGAACCCGTTCCCCAGCCTCCGCCGTGACCTCGACAAATACACACGCTCATGATCAGTCGGTGTCTCGCAGGCGCTCTCGTACGTCTCTCCCCTCCCCACCCTCCTTCCCCCACCTAACACCCCCACCCCATAGTTCGCCCTAGCAAACTGGGCCTTCCTAGACGCATGCCTCCTCTCCTCCCACGCACATGGCCCACCAGGTGAACCAGACGACGAAGCTCCCGTTCACGTCTCCTTCGTCGATTGGGTTCCTGGGATCGGTAGTTTGTTGGGGTATTTGATCATTAATTTGGGGATGCGAGAGCTGTTTGGAGGGCCAGGTTGTTTTTGTTTATTGGGTTTGCGTTGATGGCTGGGGGTTTGGCTGGCAGTGTTGTGAGTCGCGTCGTCCTCCACTTCCTCGCTCTTATTCACATCTTGACAGACCGTCCTCGTGCTGAGATATACTTTCAACCATGACTACCCCGAAGCCTTCACCTAGTACGGTTACGCAAACATATGCCAGAACATCCTCATGATGCTCTCCGCCTGTGTCCTCTGGCTCGCACAGAGTTCGGCGAGTGAGTACGAATATAACCTTACTCTTTGAGAGCCGGTGTGTGAGGACGGATTGGCGGTCAGAGAAGTTGGCGATCGGAGGGAAGGCATGTAGGATTCAACAAGGGAGGACTTTAATAGGCAGCTAGGGAACAAACCAGAGTATCACCATGATCTCGTCATACATAACACCTATATATCTATCACTCTGTTCTCTTTGAAGCTGGGGGGTGAAAGACTCGACCGTTATTGATGCCAACCACACGCTTAGTTCATTGACTCTCAACATGACACGTCCCCGACGAGCTTGGTTCGTCCCCTACCAACATGCCTCCACATCGTATTCTCCACCAAATTCAACCCTTGCTCTCCCCACTTACAACCACTGGATTCTTCCACCACCTACCAGATGATAAACTCGATGCAGTCGCCTCTTCCACTCACTTCTCTCTGCTCACACGAGGTCACGTCTACCCGTCCCCCCCAAGTGTGAAACCAACATCCAAAACCCGTTTGGGATATGGGCGAGTAGGGTTGTTGATGGGATATTGGAGAGGAGCATTGGGCGATGCGACGAACGGAAACGGAGGGTGGTTCTCACTTGTGCTCCAGTCGATCCATCACCGATACATCATCAGGTGGATTGTGCAGTGGAGGTATGTGATACGGTACGTGCCCTCCACTCTTGGCACCTCCCTCCTCTTTCTCACCAGTCACAATTCCACTCATCCGACATCCAAAGGCACCTCCTCCTCCTCCACCACTCTAATCCCAAAACATGAAATCAACCTCTGATCCAGACGCGATGCAAAAAAATGCATTTGGAGACAGACTGGGAGTGAGGGCTGTTGGAGAGTCGTGGTGGGGGGATACGAACAAACGGAAACGGGTGTACGGTTCTCTTTCACCATTCTCACCGCTGTAGTCGATACGGCTTCGGATGCGATTAAGTAGAGCATCGGAACGAATCATCAGGAGGTTTGTACGATTGAGGTATTGTATGATTTGGTACGTCTCTCCCCTCTCTCCTCTTCCTCATACGAGTTACGGTTGCTCTAGTCCATCGACCCGACATCTAACACGAGCCATCAGACTCTCCTTCGCCACGCTAATCCCAAGACATGAAATCAACATTCTTCTCGGACTCTCTGATCCAAAAACGCATTTGGAGATGTGCGAGTGGGGTTGTTGATGATATTGGTAGGGGATGCGAACAAACGGAAACGGGGATCGTTCTCATTGCTCTACTCGATCCATCTGGCTCGGATGTTACTAACTCATCGGAGTCGAATCATAATGCAATTTGTACGATGGAGGTACGTCTCTCCGTTCTCACTTCCCTCCTCCTACACTGGTTGCTCTCGACATCCAACACGAGCGGCTCCCCCTCTCCTTTTATTGTCACCAAAATACATGTTGAAAAGTCGATGTAGTCGTCTCTCTTCTTTCTCACACGAGTTACAGTGTTCGCAGTCCACCCATCCTACATCAAGCTCTCTCGTCCACTCTAATCAAAACATCCCCAAGTGGAATGAAATCATCCAGACGCGATCCAAAAATTTGGAGATGGAGGGAGTGGGGGGCGAGTAGGGGCTGGGATGTTGGAGAGTGGCGGTGGGGGGTTGTTGGAGAGGAGGATGCTAAAACTGAAACGGAGGTTTGTGCTCACTGCTCTAGGTGATCCCACCCGATATGAGTGGCTCGGATAATAGTGCATCGGAATGAATCATCAGGTTGTTTGGATGATGGAGGTATGATACATTCACCTCCTCCAACACCCGCTCTCGACATTCGACAGCTCTCCCCTGTTCAGTACCAATTGTAGATCGAAAAGTAGAGCTGTCGTCCTCTCCCACTCAATTCCCTCGTTTCTCAAACGAGTGCGCCATCCCCCTAGTAGAATGAAAGTTAAGATCCTTCGACGCGATCCACGAAGCGCAGTTGGAGATTGAACGGTAGCGGGGTGTGATGTTGGAGAGTTGTGTGTACATGTCGCATTCAGCATGATGAACCCAACGAAACAAGATCCACGGCTGCGACGCGGCTAGCAAAGGTAAAATTTGTGCCATGTCAGTGAATCCCATATGTTCAATCACAACAACTTCAACTCGGGTTGCAATTAACCTCAGTGACTGCCATTGGGGGGCAATTCGTCATACCCAATTCGTCCCCATCGCCTTCATATGTCGACTCGGAACTGGTATCTGGGACTGTAGTAGACAGTGGCGTACTGGCGGGGGGATTTCGCAATCTAATTCACAACAATGTTACTGCCCAGAGAGGGGAACTGGGCTTCCGACCTCCAGAGGTTCGGATACAGGAGTGATAATGTTGATCACGTTGGAGAAGGGGGTTGTCGTGTGGTCGATACTCTTCCTGAGTCCTAGCGCGACGATCAAGAGAGTAGGAGTTATTCCCTAGATATAATTGAACCATGACGCTGATCAGTTCATGAACCGAGTGTTGTTAGGAACGCCATACCGTGAGTTGGTTCACGATCGCTTCGGGGACGGTCTATGATGAATATTTCCCTTTGTTATTACATTTCAAAACTAAGGTGTGGGGTTCACATACGAAGAAATCGTCGGGAAAAACGTATAAGAACGTGAGTCGGACGACGATAGACATCGTATAAATTCCACCGGACTCGACACTGGTGATGATATGGAATCGTCAGTGAGGTGTCAGTAGATGATGATATGAGAACATACACCATCGTTAAAACCCGACGGTATTTCCTAGTCGCCCTCCCTCCAAGAGTCGTACGCAAACCACCCATCATCCACCAAATGCGAGAGGCTATATTGTAATTCTAGAAAATGATTATAGAACTGAAATGGACTGGAAAGCGTACCAATAAGTGCAGTGGTTAGGATATTCGTGGTCGTTATTAGTGCGTTTTCGGTTGCGACGACGGTGAGTTCGAAAGACATGAAAGTCTCCCATTTCGGAGGAGGTAAAGTTTCACTCAGTGGGGCGTATAGTCGGATGAAATACAGTTGGGAAAATGCATAGGTATTTAAAAGGCTACACACTAAAGGGATCGTGAGCGTGTTCTCGAACGTGCAGGAAATGGAGGATACTCACCAGCTGTGCCCGTGAGGGTGGCGATAGGGACGGTGATGATCCAGAAACGGCGTTGCCAGAGGACAAAGGTTCGATAAATCTAATTAGGGGTTAAGTTTCAGCTCGGTGGTAACCATTACTTAACCACATACTAGGAGTCCGTCTGCCATCAGTCTAAACAACCTTTCGACATGAGAAGGCAGACTGATCGACATGGAGGCCACGACGCACTGATTCAGTGTACCTACTGCAGCAACTATCATCGAAAGTAGGGTTTGTAGGTTAATCTGCTTGACACGGCTCTCCGTGTCCCCATCGCACCCAAGACAGACGGCCCCGGTGCAAAACGTATTTGCAACGATTTCGGGGGTATACAACGCGGTGGAAAAATCGAGTACCACTTCGACAGTGCAAAGCACAAACATGGTGGTGGCCAATGCGAGCAAGGACTTGTCCGGGTGCTTGTAGGTGCAGATATACGCCGATCCGAGAAATAACGGAAGGTAGGCGCCTTCATTGTGTCAGCCTGGTCCTTCCTACCTCAGTAATAAACAAACCATGTAGGAGGGCTTCAATCTACAATTAAATGCCGTCAGTTTACATAGAGGACATGGAATTAGATGTTGCTTACCCATGTGGAAGTCAAAGAGGCCTATCGAATGTGCAGAAGAAAGCAGAGGTTAACGAGGATAGAAGAAAAGAAATTCGGAAGAACTGACATAATACCTCCTCTCACTGGCACACATGATGAAGACAACGAGACTCTTTGCGAGGGCGAAATCAGATAAGGTAATGAGAGATGAAATTAACGGGACTCGGTGAATAGCAGCTATCTCGATACCATGACTGAGCTTCGGAGCTCATATATACCAGCCCAGAGAGTTCAACAATATCCGGGTCCGAGTCAGGGAACTTGCTTCTTCGATGAGGAGTTTGTGCGACGTGAGAACATCAAGCCGCCGTGCTATTTGTAGCATGTGTGAGAGGCCGCCCTACCAGCGGTAAGGCAGGAGAGGTCATCGTGCATTCATTGTAGGGTGGTGCCAGTGCGTGTACGGTGTAGGCGCCGCACTGCGAGTCGCTGATTGTCGACATTGCCAGGTCGAACAGTTACTAGTAGGACAAATTTCGTGGCTCCGACTGGATATTGGCCTGGTGGAGATGATAGATTCACCATGGTGTACGAGTTCAGTGAGTTGTGGGGTCTGTGAGGTTTCGGTTGTAGATAATAAGGGACTCGGATCGATACTGGCGGTACATTTTGGAAGATTCTGATCATGAGCACTTTGGGCGATGGTGGGTTCCTTCACCACATCATCTATCCCGGTCGTCTTGAACAACTTCCCAAAGGCTCCAATTATAGCGGATGCCATCGATGGCACAAGAAGGGTGCCGGTGAGCATTGGATGAGCGAAGGTTAACGGAAGAAATTTGCTGCATGTTCATCATTCCTCTCCCATGGACCACCCCTATCCTACCGCACTGGACATGTCTACGTACAACAGGCACCGGTTGTACACAGTACACTCCAGCCCGCGACTTTGGATAGTTTTACTCTGAGAGGCCTTTGTGGTCGAATCGCACCAGCTTCAGCCTCGCATACTCAGTGATTACCATGGGAGAGACTTCGCCATACCCAAACCATCTCCATCGCATTCATTTGTCGAGTCCTAGACTGTAGAACACAGTGGTGCACTGTTGGGGGAGGTTATTCTATCTTATTTTATAGTCTAATCCACAATACCGTTGCTATCCGAGAGTGGGACAGGGCTGCCAACCTGCGGTGCTTGGGATACAGAAGGAACAATGTTGATCACGTTCGAATAGCTAAACATCGTATGGTCGATGCTTTTCTCGAGTCCTAACATGATGATCAAGAGAGTAGGATTTATTCCCTAGATATTGACACATACCAATAATCAATTCGCTGACTGAGTGTTTTCAGGAGTGACGTACAGTAAGTTGGCTCTCGATAACTTGAGGAATGCTCTACGATGAATATTCGGCTCCATTAGCACGCTGCAAAACCAGGTGGTGGTTCACATACGTCGAAATCATCGGGGAATACGTATAAAAGCGAGAGTCGGGCGACGATCGACATCGTATAAATCCCACCGTGCTCAACACTGGTGACGATCATCCTCAGTGAGGTATAAGTCGATGATGATATGAGAACCTACATCATCGTCAAAACCCGACGGTATTTCCTAGTCGCTCTTCCTCCAAGAACACTACGCAAGTCCCTCGTCATCCACCAAATGCGAGAGGCTAGTGTAATATTGTTCTAGAAAATCATAGTAGAGCCGAAATGGGCTGGAGAACGTACCGATAAGGGCGGTGGTTAAAACATTCGTGGTTGTCATTAGTGCACCTTCGATTGCAACGAAGGTGAACCCTAGATCTGTTAAAGCTACCCATTCCGGAGGTGGTGTGGTTTCGTTGAGCGGGGCGTTTAGCCGGATGCAATATACTCTATATGCTAGGAAGGTTTGAAAAAAGCCATAACCTGAAGAAATAGTGAGTATATCCTTGCAAATCAATCAAACTGAGAGTACGCACCAGCAGTGGGAATGACAACGACCCAAATGCTCGATTCCCAGAGCACAAAGGTTCGATAAACCTGCTATGGGGTTAATAGCCACCTCGGGTGGCAGGCATTCCTCAACCACTCACTAAGAGTCCGTCAGCCATCAGCCTGGGCAACCTTTCGACGTGAGGAGGCAGGCAGACCGACGCGGACACTAAACACGCACTGGTTCAACGTATATCCTACATTAGCTACCACCCCAAGCAGGCTTTGGATGTTGATCTGACTGACGCGACTCTCCGTTTCCCCATCGCACCCAAGACAGACGCCCCCAGCGCATACCGTATTCGCAACGATTTCTGGGGTATACAACGCAGTGGCAAAATCGAGTAGACCTTGGACGGTGCAAAGCCCAAACATGACAGTGGCCAATGCCAACAAGTACTTGTTCGGGCGGGTGTAGGTGCAGATATACGCGGATCCGAGGAATAACGGAAGATAAGCGCCTTCGTTGTGTCAGCTTGGTGGCGTTCTACCGCAAGGATAAACGAACCATATAGGAGGGCTTCAATCTACAATCTCCCGTCAATTTACATGGAGGACAGGGTATTGGATGTCGCTTACCCATAGGGAACTCAAAGAGGCCTATCAAACAGCGTGGAGAAGTAAGTAGAGTTTAATGAGGAGAGAAGAAATGAAACTGAGAAGAACTGACATGATAACTCCTCTCGCCACACATACTGAGAGCAAGAAGACTCTTAGCGAAGGCGAAATCAGAGAATGAGAGTATTCACGAGATGGAGGTAACGGGACTCGGTGGATGTTACGACTGAGTCGAGTTCGTATTTACCACTGGCAGTCCAGAGAATTCAACAATAATAGCATAGCAAGGCTATCTTGGTTCTTTCATGAAGATTTTGTGCGACGTGACCGCTTGGTTATTTCCAGCATGTCGGTGGTAGGGGAGGTAGTGATATCGGTGGCAAATGTCGAAGCCCTTGGTATGGGTTTCATGGAGAAAGGGGTGATCATGATAGAAGCGGTATGATGGTTATTTTGGCTGGTCAGAAACGATGCAAGATAACGGACGGGTCTGAGGATATCGCAGGCGCCAGTGTCAGTCGGGGGTGTGGAAGATGCGCAACGTGGCGATTGATGTTGCGGCAAATGCCGCCAAGTCAAGAATTAGTGGGGGAGGGTGAGCAGGCGATGGTCGTAGCTTTGGCAGCATCAGACGCGCCACAGTTAATGCGATACACACAAATACGTATTCTGGTGCTAGGAGGAAAAAGGAGGGTGGCCAGCAACGTGGTAGCATAGGTACCGTGTGCCACCTGTGATTATAACACATAACACACAATACGGACCACATGACAAGAAAGAAAAAGCCAACTGAAAGCTGGGGTGTTACGCCCAGTTCCACCAGCTATATATACACAATCTATCTACGCACATGTAAGTGTCTATCACTAAGCGGGGCTGCTGCGCCCGTGCTTCTACTGCGAGTCCTGAGTAACTATCCTGAGTTACAATCCTGAGTTAGGTCATTTGACGTACTCGGAGAAATCTAGAATGACTGTGGCGTTGTGTGCAGCAACTCAGAGAAATCTGGATTACTACGGAGTTCTGGAATGTTCTTCATGACATCAGGGGGATCTGGAGGTGTCTATCACATGACTTACCTGGCACTTGTTATGTTCAACGATCTAGACTGAACCTTCTGGGTTGGGGTTGAATTGTGGGATCCTTCATGGAAACCGTGACAAATACCCCCCCCCCTCAAGGGACGCGTCCTTGCAAACCACCTACACTGTGCCATCAGCCTTAGGCGGACGCTCCTCCAAATCCTGATCCCATAACTGCCAATGCAGATACATATTCTCCCACATTAACCAGTCCCGTGACTCAGCAGGTCGCAACTCTGACCAAGTCACTGCACGGCTTTGCAAGCCCCCAGGCACGCGTATTTGCGGCATGCAAGGAGCAGAGGGATGTGTAGTATGGAACACATCAATCAAAGGCTTCCAAACCTTTATCAATGACGTTCTTGACTCCCACGTGTTGTCAACACGTGTCTTTCCTCGCCATTTAACCAAATACAGAAGTCCACCACGAGAAACCTTCAAGTCCAGTATTTCCTCAACACCATCATCTGTCATTCCGGGGATGGGAGAGCAACAATCTTGGGTATCTGAGATGGGAATTCCGGCTCCCGATATGGAAGCAATAAGGCTTACGTTAAAGACAGGATGTATT
>KL197729.1:390120-620582 GCA_000697665.1 Jaapia argillacea MUCL 33604
TTAGTTTCGTCGTATCGTGTCCTTAGATTTCCGAGTAGTCCGACTCGATTCCCGACGTTCCGTACACCCACGCAAGTACTCGCCGTAGCGCACCCTCCCCTCTGGATTACTCCTCCACTATCGCTGTGTCGAGTTGAGTTTCCTTTTGTGTTCCGATTACTGGACACATCAATTCCGGACCTTACAAAGTCTGTCCTACGCATTCCCGCATCCCGAAACACTGATCCCTCCCGTTCTTCGATTTCCATTGAAGACGAACAACTACCCCTCACTCGGACCTCACGCACCCCGAGTACCCCACATCGGAACCATTCTGGCTTCAGCACAATCACTTCGTCATTATAACTGTCGTCTCCTGCATGATCTGGACGATGCAAAAGTGGATCTGCTTTAGTCATTTGTTTTCCTGGTTTATGCGTTAAAGCAAAGTCAAAGTTTTGTAACTTCGCTACCCATCGTGCTTGTCTGGGTACCAGTTTCTGTGGTTTCCTAAAATATTCAAGATTCTTATGATCTGTATGGATCTCAAATTGCTGTTTTGCTCCCATGAGGAAGTGTCTCCACTCGTCAAGTGTGGTCATCAGGGCTAGCATTTCCCTGTTGTAGATGTCATAATTTCGTTCTGCAGGTGAGAGGCTTCTTGATAAGAACGAAATTGTTTTCCACACTCCTTCTTGCTTCTGGCTCAGTTCTGCACCTAGTGCAAACTGTGAAGCATCACATTCTACTCTGAACTGATCGTCATCATTCAGTATTCCCAGTATGGGTGCCGATGTGATGGTTTTCTTGATCATTTCAAATGCCTCCTGTTGTTCTGGACCCCAGGTCCATTCCGCCGTTCCTGTCAACTTGGTCATTGGTCCTGCAATTTTGGAAAAATCTTTGATGAACTTGCAATAGAAGTTCGCAAATCTGAGGAATTGCTGTATATCCCTTTTGTTTCTAGGGATTGGCCACTCCGTGACCCCAGCAACTTTCAAAGGATCCATCTTTACAAAATTGTGTCCAACTATATGTCCCAAGTATTCGACTTCTGTTTTCTCAAACTCGCATTTTTCTGGTTTGCAAGTTAAATGATTCTCTCGAAGAATCTGAAGTACTTGGCGTGTGACTATACGCTGTTCCTCCAGGGTGTTTGAGAAAATGAGGATGTCGTCTAAATACACAACAACCTTGCCCTGCAAGATTAATTCTCTAAACTTTGCATTCATGAACGTTTGGAACGTTGCTGGACTGTTTGTTAAGCCGAAAAACATAACCAATGGCTCAAACAGTCCACAGTTCGTCATGAACGCAGCCTTCTCTTCATCACCCTCTTTCATGCGAATATTATTATATCCCCACCGAATATCCAATTTGGTGAAGAATTTCGCTCCTTTCAGTCTATCCAACAGTTCCGAAATCAACAGAAGTGGATATTTGTTTTTCTTGGTTAGGTCATTTAACCGTCTATAATCTTGTACTGGATGGAGGTCTCCTTCTTTCTTTTTGACGAAGAAGAAAGGTGCTCCCCATGCTGATTTCGACGGTCTAATATGACCTGTAGCCAAATTATCTTCTAAGAATTTATCCAGCAACTCTTGTTCTTTAAGAGTCACTGCATAGGCTTTTCCTGCATACAGTACAGCTCCATCTACTAGTTCGATCGCATGGTCCCACGGTCGGTGATCTGGTAGATGTTTGAAGTCTGTGTTGGTGAAGACATCTATGAAGTCATGATAGAGGGATGGTACAATCTCCTCAAATGACTCCTTCTTCTTATGCAAATTTTTTTCTCTTGCTATGTCGATAGTGTTGGTAGCGCATAGCTGTACGTGTTCATCTTCTTTTGATCGTCTCCAATGATCTTCATCTATCATAAAGAGTGTATCACCTTCTTCGATATCAATTCAATTAAGGTGGATGCAAGTTTCAGGACAACGCAGGAATTCAACTTTTCGATTTGTCCAGTCGATTAATGGGTTATGATGTTCAACCCATTCATATCCAAGGAAGACATCAGCCTTTCCCAGTTGTGTGACCAGAAGCATCAAAACTTCTTTATAGTCACCGATGGTTACTGGAAGGCATACATATTCCAGGATATGTCCATGTTCATTGTTGGTTCCATCCGCATTAAACACCTCTATAGGTTCTTCAAACTTTGTTGTGGTCAAACCATGACGGTGTACAAAGTTTGTGTTGATGCATGAGCCGGTACTCCCAGTATCAACTAATGCATTAACATCTATCGTTACTTCTGTCTGTGGATTTGTAATCGTGATTGGCAATTCCATTTGCTTCCCACGACGTAGTCCCTTTACTACTTTAAAGAGTTTCGGTCCCTCCGTAGTGATGCTACGAAGTTCATCTTTCTTTGTTTTTGTCGATACACTCGACTTTTCTGGTTCTTTTGACTTTTTCTCTGACTCGTCTGGTATTTCTTCAATTGAAACCATGTGTTTTTTATAAGGGGAATTAAGCACAGTCTTTGCGCTGCCGAGCCTCTTAGAAGAGGACTCCCCTTGCATTACAGTTTCAGTCGGTATATATAAAGTGCCATGAGAAATTGGTCGTCTAAACACTTCATCTTCTTCTGTCATCGAGCCAATTGTCCTGCCTAGGGAGCTTACGTTGTTAAGCTTCATTGAAGGCCGTAATTGACTTTTGTCCTCTTCCGGATATGAATCTATAATATTTTCAATATCTGGAAGGTCATCAATTGTTAGAAGGGAATAGCGGTTCCCCCCAGTTGAGATGATAGTTTTACTCAGTTTCACGAGTTGTGATGCTTTTTCTTCTATTCTTTTTCTAGGAACTGCACTTGGTGTATTCAAGCCGTTCCAATCTGAAAACCCGCCTTTTTGAACCCGGCAGGATCTTTGATTGCCCATTCATTGACTAGGGCGGCTAGCTGCGATTTTGAGGCGTCAGTGCCCCATTCTACAGCTCGGACGGCGACTGTTCCAGAAGTCGTTCCCGTCATTCGATTCGGGGTATGCCAGGGGCTTCCACAGCTCCCCTTATCGCTCTGTTTTGCACCACATTTAAGGCACGCGCGGTTTAGGTCCATCGGTTGACCCATTCCGCCGTATATCTTTCCTGTGGCGTCTTTCCAATCTCCTCTTGTTTGCCCAGCAGTAGGAGCCTGCTGTTTCGTCGCAGAGGTCATTAGAGTGTCAGTGCTCTTTTTCCACGACGAAGTCTGTCCTTGAAGATGTTTGTTCTCCAAACGTCTACTCCACAGTGCGTCATGCACCAGGATCGCCTTTTTCCATGTGTTGTAGTCTGCGGGGAGAGGCGTAACCCTGTAGATCCTGTCGATGATACCGACATTGACGTTCTGCTCAAGTAACAACAACAGATGTGTGTTGTTCTTGTCATATTTCGCCCTGTTTCTTAGTATCTCGAACTTTTGAAAGAACTCTTCTGCTGAGTCCTTTCCTTGCACCAAATGTTCTAACTCGAGTTCTGCTTGGCGCTGCAGATTCGAGTCCTCAAATCTCCCTTGAGGATCTTGACGATGTCAACCCAAGATTTTTGCCACTTGTTGTTAGTCTCGTCCCAATATTCATCCCAAAAGTTTTCGACCCATGTGTCAACATCTGGGCCCCTGATATGGGAAATCAGGATGTCGGTTTTTTCCGTTTCTGACAATGTTCCGTTCTTGGGATCGCAGAGGAAAAGCTGCATGCTTCTCCACCATCTCCCAAACTTTTGCTTGTCCCCAGTAAATATTTCTGGTCTCGCAGCGAGACCTTTACCAGGGTCAGGGTTGGCAACTGCTGCTGCTACTGCTGCTGCTGCTCCACCTGCTCCTCCAGCCATGGTAGGTATCAGTAGTGGTGGTGGCTGGGTCTGTCTTTGTCGTAAGTTTGGTGGGAGGAAGATGCTGAATGCCCTCGGATGTCGTGGTCTGTGGACGTAGTTTTCACCCTCTTCTTCGATTTCTTCTTCGTCGTCAGATGGAGTTCTTGGACGTGGTTCACATAAGCTTCAACTGACGTATTCTGGTGACGTTGTGAAGAACGGTTCGCAGGAGGAACAATCCCACTGATCACACTAGTTTCCTAGCGGCTGGTGACAAAGCCCAATGCGTATGAACGATTCTTGCAGCTAGTGTTCTGAAGTCGGGCAATCCCGCTGTCCAGATTCTATCACTAGTGCTCTCTTTCCTATTACTAGAGTAGTACGGGGGAATGCAGACAAACAGTCAAATTGATCCCTGTAAGTCCGGCTGCCGTGATTAGGCAAAGCGTGAACGAACTCAATCCGGGATGAAACTACTGATGAGGTAATTCCAAAGCAAACCGACATCAATGTCGAGAATGCCCAATTGCAAGACTATCCGCAGACACTCAAGTATGTTACTAACTAGCTGTGTGAGGAAGAGCAAATCGTTCTGCAGTCTACACGTTTCCGAGTCACTGAGAAGGGAAAACTTCAGATGGGGAAGAGGGGTGCTGAAAGCGGAATCCCGCTAACAACGTAAGATGGTATGAGAAAGGAATGTGTGTGAGAGGCGGCATCTTGGTCGCTGTCGATGTCGAGTTTCAACAAAAGATGGCGGCCAGGATAAAGGTAGGAATAGTTGAATGCATAAACCGTGTCGCCTAGACAGATAACAAGGGGGAAGAGAGGCAGTGCCTGTCAAGTGAAAGGGTAGTGGTAGCTTTCAGTTAATGACAAGAAAGAAAAAGCCAACTGAAAGCTGGGGTGTTATGCCCAGTTCCACCAGCTATATATACACAATCTATCTATGCACATGTAAGCGTCTATCACTAAGCGGGGCTGCTGCACCCGTGCTTCTACTGCGAGTCCTGAGTAACTATCCTGAGTTACAATCCTGAGTTAGGTCATTTGACGTACTCGGAGAAATCTAGAATGACTGCGGCGTTGTGCGCAGCAACTCAGAGAAATCTGGATTACTACGGAGTTCTGGAATGCCCTCCATGACATCAGGGGGATCTGGAGGTGTCTATCACATGACTTACCTGGCGCTTGTTATGTTCGACGATCTAGACTGAACCTTCTGGGTTGGGGTTGAATTGTGGGATCCTTCATGGAAACTGTGACACCACACCATATCATAGCGCGCAGAATCTAATGCACGACAATCACTCCCACATCCCCAAACAACCTCTTCTGCTTCTTCTCGCCCTCGCCCTGCTCGTTCCCCTTCCTCGGCTCAACATGCTCGATCTCCATCTTCCGTCGAGGTATACCCTCCATCCCATTTCCCGCATCGACGTTCAAGTTACCTTCAAGGAATTTCATCGTAGAGTACCACTGATTTCAAGGAAAAGTTTCGCGGATTTCGAGCTGGAAGCGAGGAAGGGGAAGTCGGAGAATGATGTATGCTCGACGCGGACTGAAATGTCAAAGACAAACGTGTCAGAAATCGGCGCAACGTAGACGACGACGGGAGGAACGTACTGAGAGCTATAATAGGTGCGTCACCCCAACCCTTAGCAATACCCTGTAACCTTGCGAAATGATCGCTCTAGAGCGTGAACCCCTCGGCGTTAAGAATTAGCATAGGCATGACTGCGGCGTTGATGGTATCAGACGACGGAGCGGTCGAAGATGATTGACGAGAGAAATATGGGGTAGGTCCAGGAGTCGGAAGGGGCTCGAGCCACAGATCATGCACGACTGCTTTCGTGATGGTATCTTGGCGTAGCCGTCCGTGGGAGGGGACGAGAGTAAGCTAAACTGTCAAAAGGAACACATGAGTTGGGATAAAAGAAGCGCAAGCAAGAGTGAACTAACGACTGCGGCACCTCCAAACGAAATGGCCCATCAGGGCGGCGTCCTCCTCACCTCACCTCACTCACTCCACACCCGTTCCTCCATTGATCCTAATCGAAAACACCCTTACCCCCATACCAATATCCACCACCAATTTCCTTACCGTCTTTATCCAGCACGAACAATTCGCGGCCGTCGCCGGTTTGTATGAACTGTTCGAAGGCGTTGGAGCCCAAATATGTCTCCTTTCTTAGGAACTGATCAAGGCGGAGGGCGAATGGGTTGGAGGGTTTGCCATTTGGCCCCCTGTTGACGGTATAGACTTCAGGTTCGTGCTCAAAAGCAGGGTAGGGGACGGCTGGGAACATACGCGACGTCTTCGGGTTGGGTGTAAAACATCGCCTTCACTTTCCCGGTGTCGGTGTTCTTGGGCATAACCACGGGGAGGTACCATCTCGGTGTTCAAACGCGATAACTACGCGTCCCGAGTACGAATCGCTCCCTCCTTTCAAGGTTGCGTATGGCTTGGGATGTTGGCGGGGAGGACCGAGTTACCTTCACCCAGCGACATGCTAAGTGCCGAGGCTTTCGGAGGCGACGAAGGGTGTGAGGGGGTTGTTGGTCAGTTTGAGAGGTATCAGGAAAGCATCGAGCTGAAACGATGAGTGTTAACTGTGAGACATAGTGACATACACGAGGCAACGAAAGATGTTTTTGATTTTGTTTCAGTCTAATTCAGGACATGGTTACAGTTAGAGAGCGGGACAGCGCTGCCGACCTCGAGCGGTTCGGATACGGGATGGAAAGTGTTCATGCTGATCAAGTTCGGATAACGAAACGCCGTATGATCGATGCTCTTCCCGAGTCCCAACATGATGATCAAGAGAGTAGGAGTTATTCCCTAGATAATGGAATCCACTAATCAGTTTGTTAACTGAGTGATTTTAGGGACGACCTACAGTGAGTTGGTTCACAATAGCTGCGGGAACGTTCTATCGTCAATATTCCGATCTGTCAGCACGTTGCGAAACTGGTGTGGCAAGTTCACATACTGAGAAATCATCGGGGTAAATATATATAAAAGCGACTCGAATGACGATCCACATCGTATACACCCCGCCGGACTCAACACTGCTGCACTATCAACTTGAGTAGGGTAGAGATAATACGAGAACCTACATCGCTTTCACGACCTGACGGTATTTCCGAGTAGCTCTCCTTCCGAGAGTTCTATGGAAACCCCGCGTGATCCACCAAATACGAGAAACTAGAAAGATATCATCATTGCAGAAGGACGATGGAACCGGAATGGGCTGGAGAGCATACCTATAAGAACAGTGGTTAGAACATTTGTCGTTATTATCAGCGCGCCTTGGATTGCGGAGAGGGTAGACTGTAGATCTGTTAAAATCATCCATTCCGGAGGCGGTGTTGTTTCGTCAAGTGGGGCGTGAAGGCGGATGTAATATATTTTGGACATAACGGAGGTTTGAAAAAGGCCACAAACTGAAGAAATAGTGAGCCTAGTCTCGCATGTCAAGAAAACCAAGGAAAGGCACCGGTTGTACCAACGAGGGTGGCGATGGGAATGACGATGACCCATATCCTCGATTTCCAGAGCACAAAGGTTCGATGAATCTACAATGGGGGGTTGAGATCAATGTCAGCTGTCATTAATCATCCGCTCACGAGGAGTCCGTCCGCCATAAGCCTGGATAATATTCCGCTGTGAGGGATATTTCAACGATGTGGACTTGACACGCACTGAGTCACCACATTTACTGTGTCAGCTATCATCCAAAGTATGGTTTGGATGTTAATCTGATTAACACGGCTCTCCGTTTCCCCATCGCACCCAAAACAGACGCCCCCCGTACAAACCGTATTTGCAACGATTTCGGGGGTAAACAACGCGGTGGCAAAATCTAGTAGCACATTGGCCGTGCAAAGCACAAACATGGTGGTGGCCATTGCGAGCAAGTACTTGTTCGGGCGAGTGTAGACACAGATATAAGCACACCCGAGGAATAACGGAATGTATAAACCTGCATTGTGTCAGCTTGGTGGCTTCCTACGACAGGGATAAGCAAACCGAATAAGAGGGCTTCGGCCTAACACCAAAAGCCATCAGGGTTAGATGTTGAAGGGCAGAGTATCGGACATAACTTACCCACATGGTCGTAAATGAGGCCTGCCAAATGTAGCAAAAGAGATGAGCTCAACGAGGATGATGGAAAGAAACTGTAGAGAACTGACATGATAACTCCTCTCGCCACACATGATGATAAAATTAGGACGCTTAGCAAAGGCGAAATCGGACAATGAGAGTATCCACGAAGAAGTGGCAGGACTTGGTGAATGGCGACCATATCGTCGAGTTTTTATCAATCCATGCAACAGGGATATCGATGGTACCTTGGTTCTTTGATGAGGAGTCTGTGCGGCGTAAACCCATCATCACACCGCCTTGTTACAGCTGGTTGCATCATGCTTCAATCAACTTGCCAACACAACAGAGCCTAGTAAACGATGATCAGCCCAAATTCGGTAACGGCACCAGAAACTGACAGCAGTTTATTGTGAGATGATAGATTCTAGTTTCCTATAAGACAAGTTCTTGATGGCCCACCAAGCCTTACCCTTGTAGGAAAGTCTTCTGAGCAGCGTTCCTGAACGCAACGGAGAGACGGTGGCCTCTTGATATGCAATGGGCTATACTTGTATCGTGTCTCAAAGGCCGCTGTCAGTGCCAACAGACTCGTGGTGATAGAAGCCGTAAGATCAGGTGATGTCAGTAACGACAGCTCGACAGCTCGACAGTTCGCCGAACCTCGATTTGGCTTGGCGGGAACGATACTTTCCAGTCCCGGCCGAGCATACGTCGTTCTCCGACTTCCCCCTCCTCGCTCCCGACTCCAAATCCCCGAAACTCTTACGATGAAACTCCTCGAAGGCAACTTGGACGTTGATACAGGAAAGGGTGTGGAGGGTATACCTCGACGGAAGATGGAAATCGAGCGTGTTGAACCGGGGGAGGGGAACGAGCGCGGAGAGGGCGAGAAGAAGGAGAAGAGGTTGGTTGGGGACGTGGGAGAGGCCATCGTGCATTAGAGTTATGTGCCTACGATAGGGTATGGTTCGTCTTGTATCTATCCCATGTTGCTGGCCACCATTTTTTTTTGCTCCATAGCATCAGAATATTCGTACGTGTGATGCAGTTGCAAGACTCCTCTGACGCTACCAAAGCCCATGAGCTACTGTGGGCGATTTCGTCTTTCAGCAGCCTTTCGCCTCTGGTTCCTCTCGTCAGAACCGAAGCGTAAGAAATGGTGGAATCGTGTGCGGTGATGAAAAAACGTACTGAGAGTGATGATGGGTGCGTCACCCCAACCCTTGGCGATACCCTGTAACCTTGCAAATTGAATGCTCCAGAGTGTGCACCCCCCGGAGTTGAGAATCAACAGAGGTATGACTGCGCTATTGATGGTATCAGTCGACAGATTGGTCGAAGACGATTGACATAGAGAGTACGGGGTAGGTCCAGGAGACGGAAGAGGCTCGAGCCATGGATCATGCACTACCGCTTTCGTGATAGGTATCCTGGCATAGCCGTCCGGAGCAGGAGACGAGAGTAAGCTCAACTGTTGAAAGCAATATATGAGAGTTGGATAAAAGGAGCACAAGTAAGGGCGAACTAACAGTGGTGACACCTCCAAACGAATGGCCCGTCAGGGTGACGTCCTTCTCACACCTCACTTCACTCCCTCCACACCCATTCCTCCATTGATCCCATTTGAAGACTACCTTACCCTCCACGCCAACATTCGCCACCTCGCTTTTGGACTGTTGTCAAAGGGCCTGATCGATTGGGTCAACCGTGATCTTTTGGTAAATGGATAAAAGACGTACCGAACAAGCTAATCGAGCCCCTTCTTCGAGTCACTGTCAACAGCGGCAGAATAGTACGCGATGAACGCGACTTCTTCCAAAGTACGCGTAGGCTCCGTATACGATTGACCAATAATATGAACCTGGCGCTACGAGTCGCCAATCGTCGAACAGATAGGACAAGACGTGACTCCGACCAGGAGTTGGCCTGATGGCGATGATGGATCCACCATGGTGGACGAGCTCAGAGAGTTGTGGGGTTTGTGAGGTTTCGACTATAGAAAACGAGGGTTGCTGGTCAATTTGTTCGATTGTGATACGAGGGTAGTCCAATCGTCATTTGGCTCGGGGCGAGTTCCTTCACCGTATCATCTATCCCGTTGTCTTGAACAACTTTGCAAAGGTTCCAATTGTACTTAGTCGAAGATCGATGCCATGAAGGGTGAGCATTACAACCGTTTCGGAAATTCTTGTCCGAAGATGACGCGCGTCGCGTCGAAATTCTAAAAATCCAAAAAATGCCAAAAAATCGAGAAAAGCGGCTGCTCCACGGAACCACACTCTATTGCTCACTTTCCAACCTGAGAATCTGCACGTCTCGTCTGGGAATCTAATTTTCTCTTGTCTGGTTCCGGAACATCGACTCGAACTTGTTTGGCACGCTTGCGCAATCTACTGCTTGCCACAGTGGTAAAATCTCAACAACACACAAATGAGGGTGCGGGTGCACGAATCTAGTGACTGTCGAGTGAAGAGAGAAGCAAAGAGATGTTCCTGGGTGTTGAATAGTGGGAGGGGTGGCATATCGGGCGTGACCAGGATTCGGGGACACGTAGGCTCGTCACTATGGGTTCGTTTTGTTGCATTTCCAACCCTCGTTGAATCTCTTCAGAGACTACGGGAGGGAGTACAGTTACTCAGGGAGGTTGCTGGTGAGCGGAGACAAGGGCCGCGACATTTTGCCTCTGTGGTGTTGGGTGTTGCCGGTGTTGACACCCTCTGTCAGAGTTGATGAGGTTATGCCGTCGATAAATCCATCTCCCCTCAGTGCTGCTGCATGGGCTATGGCGGGTTGTGGAAAGTGGATAGATACGTAGATATTGATATAAAACTACGAGTTCATTGTATCCTCTGTGGATCACCCACAACCCGTACGCACCCTGCCTTGAAAAAATGGATAACCCAAACTCCAGTATATCTCTTCGACGGTTACTCGTCGTCATCTCCTCGATCTAACAAACTGAGGTCGAGCCTCCAAGTGAGAGGGCACACCAACTTGAATCGCGATAGCCGATGTTCCCAATCCCTCCTGTAGACTTCTCGCACAATGCCCTCCATGGCAGTAACAGATTCAAGACAGCTGCAGAGGGCATCGTGGTGTTGGGGAGTCTTGAAACCGTCGTTCTGGGGATTGAGAGGGGGGAATCGGAGAAGTGGCTAGAAGATTCGTTAAGGGCCACGATCGTCTCGGTTCGTCAGCAGAGAGAATACGTGATTTGTGGGTCGCATGCGAGTTCAGTGAGGTTCGTTCTCGAGCAGAACAATGACTTTCCCATTTTTTCGATTTTTAGAATTTCGACGCGACACGCGTCATCTTCGGACAAGAATTTCCGAAATGGTTGTACAGCCGTTTGCAGAACTCAAGGCGTGGCGCGGAAATTCCAAATTTCGCTGGAATTTCGTTCATATCTTACGCAGCCTGTATCTCACTCAATACATACCCTTTCCTTCTGAAAATATGACCATTCGAATGGTGTTGTGAATCTGCAGGGCATGGTCGCAGTGAGCAAAGGTTGACGGAAGGAATTTGCCGCATGTTCTGAAATCATGTCCGGCTAGGCGCCCGGGCTGGCGCGTGTGGCCCACACACAATTACTCCCTACAGAACTTCCAGAGTAAGTACTCTGGCTGCTCTTGGCTCTCTTGGACGAACGCACCTGGATCTCTGGGACGCTTCACTATGTAACACGGGACGTTAGCTCCTCAAGCAGCCCCCAATCGACTCGTATTACCCTCTCGTTTACCAGATGTCAATTGGACCATTGTAGGATCTTCCCGACCTGAAAGGCAAGGTCATCATAGTGACAGGCGGCAAGTACGTCTACGACCTCGCAGTATTTCCCCTGTTGTTGATCCAGAATCTCATCTCGCAGTGCAGGGATCGGCTTTGCCACCGTCCAGCATCTCGCGCGTCTCGGAGCCAAAGTTTACCTCGCAGCTCGCAACGAAGGCAGGGCGACAGCGGCTATATCTCGTCTTCAGGCTGAAGGGCTGGGTCCTGGGAATGGTGAGATTTTATAGCTGAAGTTGGACTTGAGTGATCCGAGGGTTGTGAAGCAGAGTGCGGAAGATTTCATGAAGAGCGAGAGTAGACTGGATGTTCTTGGTGAGTGTCCTCGACTTAAAACGTGTTCCTTGAGTGTTGATTGTACGTTTCCTCAGTGAACAACGCTGCTGTGTTAGTTACCTCCCTATCGATTCCTTTCTGCCTCATTTATTGTCCATTTCTCATAGAGGGCTCGTACCTCTTGTCAAGTCTCAAGATGGTATGTTCCGGTTCTGCATCTCGTCATCTCTCCCTTTTCACATCCTCCTTGGTCAGGTATTACAGAATCTATGATGGTCAAGTGAGCTGAGCAGATCCTCTCCAAGATCGAGGTAGTAATACATCAGCCACAGCCATATCGGCCCTTTCGTCTTTACTCGAACACTCCTACCACTCCTCATCCAAACTGCCAGTCAACCAGGAGCAGATGTCAGGATCGTGAACGCACGTTCCTCTGTTCTTACGATGATCTAGGCTCCAACACTGACAATATTCACTTTAGTCGACTTCAGGTGGACATATCATGATCAAAGATGATATCCACTTCTTAACTCTCGATGATCTGAACAAGGATTTCGAAGATACTTTCTTCCCTCGCATGTCTCGATACGGTAAGTACCTACCGTCCACTGAGCTATCTTCACCAGTTGGATAATGACCTCTAACTCCACATTGGCGTTCCCAGCCTACTCGAAGCTTGCCAACGTTCTCTTCACACGAGAGTTACAGAAACATGTGGACGCGGCGGGTGCACCCATCATCGTAACATCCGTTCATCCAGGATTCGTTGGAAGCGGTATGTTGCAAACAATCCATCACTCATGTATACGTACCTCCTGCTTTATGCTCAACCGATTCTCTTTAGAAACCCATATCAAGTTTTGGGAAAGTTACCACACGGGTCGGTTTCCTCGTCTCGTTTGTACGCCTCCCTTTGAAGGGGCATATAATTCCGTGTTTGCTGCGGTTTCCCCTGTAGTCCGATCAAAGCCAGCAGAGTTCAAGGGTGCGTACTTGATGCCAGTGGGAAAGATTCGAAGCCCAGTAAGCCCGCGCAGAGCGATAGGCTGGCCAAAGAGTTATGGGATACGACAGAAAGGGTGTTGAAGGATCTCGGAGTATGACCCTTTGATCGTCGATTTCATGTGTTTGGGCCTGAGTAATCTTGTGCATGTTACGGACAGTTAACCAACAATTCTGGGCTGGCTACTGGTGGGTATCATAGCCTGAAGGTTTGGGGATCGTCATACCCTTTTGATTACGATCAAAGAGCGGGGGGGTTGAATCACGCCAGCTTCAGCCTCGGGTAGTAGATCTCAGTAATTGCCATGGGAGACACTCCACTATACCCAAATCATCCCCATCGCCTTCATACGTCGAGTCTGAAGTGTTATCTGAGACAGTAATATACAGCGGCATACTGGTGTGGGGATTTCGCAATCTAAAATCACAACACCGTTACTGCACTGAGAGTGGGACAGGGCTTCCGACCTCCAGAGGTTCGGATACAGGGGTGACAACGCTGATCATGTTCGAGAAGGGGGGCGTCGTGTGGTCGCTGCTGTCCCCGAGTCCCAACATGACGATCAAGAGAGTAGGAGTTATTCCCTAGATATATTTGAACATGCCACTGATCAGTTCATTAACCGAGCGTTGTTAAGGACTCCCTACCGTGAGTTGGTTTACGATAGCTTCAGGGACGGTCTACGATGCAAATTCCCCTGTTTTAGTACGTTGCAAAACTAGGGTGTGGGTTCACATACGAAGAAATCATCGGGGAATATGTATAAAAGCGAGAGTCGGGCGACGATCGACATCGTATAAATCCCACCGGACTCAACACTGGTGACGACCGTCTTCAGTAAGGTATAAGTCGATCATGATATGAAAACCTACATCATCGTCAAAACCCGATGGTGTTTCCTCGTCGTCCTCCCTCCGAGAGCCCTACACAAACCTCGAGTCATCCACCATATGCGAGAGGCTATGTGATATCATAGTTCTAGAAATTGATGATGGCACTGAAATGGACAGGAGAGCGTACTGATAAGGGCAGTAGTTAGAACGTTCGTGGTTGTTATTAGTGAGTTTTCGATTGAGAGGGCAGTGAGATCTAAAGCCAAGAAAGTCACCCATTTCGGGGGTGGTGTAGTTTCGCTGAGTGGTGCGTGTAGTCGGATGAAATATTCTTGGGAAAGGGCATAGGTATTTAAAAAGCCGCACACTAAAGGGATCGTGAGCATGTTCTAGCACCTGCAGGAAATGGAGGGTGCGCACCAACTGTACCCAGGAGGGTCGTAATAGGGATGATGATGACCCAGAAACGGGGTTTCCAGAGGATGAAGGTTCGATAAATCTATTTCGGGATTAAGATCGAGTTCGGTGGCAAGCATTACTCAACCACTCACTAGGAGTCCATCTGCCATCAGTCTAAACAACCTCTCGACGTGAGAAGGCAGGCTGATCGACGCGGAGACCACACACGTACTGGTTCACTGTGACTCCTGTATCAACTATCATCCAAAGTAGGTCCCGCAGGTCAATTTGATTGACACGGCTCTCTGTGTCCCCATCGCACCCAAGGCAGACACCCCCAGTGCAAAAGGTATTTGCAACGATTTCGGGGGTATACAGCCCGGTGACAAAATCAAGTAGCACTTGGATGGTGCAAACCACAAGCATGATGGTGGTCAATACGAGCAAGTACTTGTTCGGGCGAGTGTAGGTGCAGATATATGCGGATCCGAGGAATAACGGAACGTAGGCACCTTCGTTGTGTCAGCTTGGTGGTGTAAAATTCCTACCGCAAGGATAAACGAACCATATAAGAGGGCTTCAATCTACAATAAAATGCCGTCAATTTACATGCAGGGCAGGGTATTGGATGAATTGCTTACCCATATGGAAGTCAAAGAGGCCTATCGAACAGTGTACAGAAATAAGTAGACCTTAGCCTGAGGAGAGAAGAAAGAAACTGAGAAGAACTGACGCGATAACTCCTCTCGCCACACATGAGAACAACGAGACTCTTCAAGTTAGGGAAGGCGAATCAGAGAATAAGAGTGTTCACAAGATGAAGGTAACGGAACTCGGTGAACGTCATGGCTAAGTTGAGTTCATATAAGTTTACCCAGCATCAGACTCTGACATGATATCAAGGTACCTTGGTTTTTCGATGAGGAGTTTGTGCGACGCGAGCCTGAGATCATCACACCGGCTTGTTAGTGACATATCTGACAGACCTTTGTCGGTCGTAAGGGAGGTGATCATGATAGAAGCTGTGCGATGGCGATTTTGGCTTGTCAGAAACTATGCGAGATCATGATCTACTCTTCTGAGCTCTTGTCAGAAAGACGAGTTTGCCATGATGCGGCCTTTGACCGCATCAAAGAAGTCATCGTCAATGCAACACATACGCAAACACAACGTACTTTGGTGCCACGGAGGAAAAGCAGGCTGGCCAGCAACGCATAGCATAGACCACCTGTACATATAACACATAGCACACAACAAGGACCACTATATCATAGGCGCATAACCCTAGTGCACGATAACCTCTCCCACATCCCCAACCAACCTCTTCTGCTTCTTCTCTCCCTCTCCCCGCTCGTTCCCCTTCCCCAGCTCAACACGCCCGATCTCCAACTTCCGTCGAGGTATACCCTCCATCCGAGTACAACTGATGTCAAGGAAGAGTTTCGCGGATTTCGAGTTGGGGAATGTCGGGGAACGATGTAGGCTCGGGCGGACTGGAACGTCAGAAACTAGAGAGTTAGAAATCTGCGTAAACGTAGACGATGACTGTAGAAACGTACTGTGCGTTATGATGGATGCGTCACCCTAACCCTTAGCGATACCCTGTAACCTTGCGAAATGATCGGTCCAAAGCGAGAATCAACGTAGGCACGACTGCACCGTTGATGATATCAGATGACGGAGTGGTCGAAGATAATGGACGAGGAGGGTATGGGGTAGATCCAGAAGACGGAAGAGGCTCGAGCCACGGATCGTGCACGACTGCTTTCGTGACAGGTATCCTGGCATAGCTGCCCGGAGTAGGAGACAAGAGCAAGCTAAGTTACCAAAAAGAACCTGTTAGAGTTAGATAAAAGAAGCGCAACGAAGACCTGACTAACAACGGTGGCACCTCCAAACGAATGAGCCATCATGGTGACGCCTTCCTCGGACCTGACGTCACTCCTTCCACACCCATTCCTCCACTGATCCCAATCGAAGACGCCCTTACGCCCATACCAACATTCACCACCGTTCTTCTTCCCCAGAGTCTCTCAACCATTACCGCCAATTTCCTTGCCGTCTTTATCAAGCACGAACAATTCACCACGATCGCCGGTTTATACGAATCGTTTGAAAGCGTCGTAGCCCAGATATATCTCCTTTCTTCGGAACTCGAGTTGGTCGAGGTGGAGGGTGAACGGGTTGGAGGGTTTGCCATTTGGCCACTTGTTAACGGTAGATACTTCAATTTGGCGCCCAGAAAACAAGATGAGGATGGATGGGAACATACGTGACGTCTTCGGGTTGGGTGTAAAGCTTCGGCTTCACTTTCCCGGTGTCGTGGTTCTTGGGCATAACTGCGGGGGAGGTATCATCTCAGTGTTCAAACGCGATAACTATGCGTTCTGAAGATGCGAGGCGGGTACATAAGTTACTGTGGCGCACGAGGTTGGAGGGTGAGATGGGTATATGGTGGAATGGGTACAAAGGCACTGACCTGTAAGTTGTACGAGAACCACCAAGGCGATGTGAAAAGAGAACCAAGGGAAACGGTTGGACTCCAATTGTCTCTGGCTCTCCGTCTCTGGCTCTCCTTGATTGAGCGATGGGCGAGGTTCTGCGTTGTGTGGGTTTAGCAGAGGTACATTCGGATAGATGGGAACCTGTGAAGCTCGCGGATGAGTGGGAGTTGGGCGAGGAGATAAAGCGACTGACCTTGATCGTCCAGCCATACAGATACAACAGAGGGTATAGCGAAGTCGAGATGAACCCTTTGGCACCCAAGAAGTGCTCATACCCCTTCAGGCTCTTGTCAACGTGTCTGTTGGATTGCGTCAACATCTTTTGATGAATGGCAGGCAAATGACGTACCGAACAAGCCAATCGAGCCCCTTCTTCGAGTTCTTGTCAGCAACAGCATGATAGTACACGGTGAACGCGACTTCTTCCAAAGTAAGCGTAAGTAGGTTTCAAAGTTGCGATTGACCATCAACGTGAACCCGGCAATGCGAGTCGCCAATCCTTGCGCCAATCGTCGAAGTTGGTCAAACACGTAGGGCAAATGTAGAGGCGAGCAATATTCTGTGTATGGAAACCCGGGTTGAACTTTGCGGACACTTTGCGGATTGACATGAATATTGGCTCGACGCCTGAGCTCGCGCGTGTGGCGCACAATCACATTTCTCTCTCCAGAACCTCTAGAGTACTCTGGCTGCTCTTGGCTCTCTTGGTCGGACACACCTGGATCTCTGGGACGCTTCACTATGTAACCCGGGACGTTAGCTCTTCAAGCAGCCCCCAATCGACTCGTATTACTCTCTCATTTACCAGATCATGATTTCAACCGGACCATTGAAGGACCTTCCCGACCTGAAAGGCAAGGTCATCATAGTGACGGGTGGGAAGTACGTCCACGACCTCGCAGTATTGCTACTGTTGTTGATCCAGAATCTCATCCCTCAGTGCAGGGATCGGCTTTGCCACCGTCCAGCATCTCGCACGTCTCGGAGCCAAAGTCTACCTCGCAGCTCGCAACGAAGGCAGGGCAACAGCGGCTATATCTCGTCTTCAGGCTGAAGGGCTGGGTCCTGGGAATGGCGAGGTTTTATGGCTGAAGTTAGACTTGAGTGATCCGAGGGTTGCGAAGCAGAGTGCAGAAGATTTCATGAAGAGCGAGAGTAGATTGGATGTTCTCGGTGAGTCTCCTCGACTTAGAACGTTTCCCTTGAGTGTTGATTATATGTTTCCTCAGTGAACAACGCTGCTGTGTTAGTTACCTCCCTGGTCATTCCTTTCTGCCTCATTTATTGTCCGTTTCTCATAGAGGGCTCGTACCTCTTGTCAAGTCTCAAGATGGTATGTTCCGATTCTTCATCTCGTTATCTCTTCCTTTTCACATCGTCCTTGGTCAGGTATTACAGAATCTATGATGGTCAAGTGAGCTGAGTGGATCCTTTCCAAGATCGAGGTAGTAATACGTCAGCCACAGCCATATCGGCCCATTCATCTTCACTCAAACACTCCTCCCACTCCTCATCCAAACTGCCAGTCAACCAGGAGCAGATGTCAGGATTGTGAACGTATGTCCCTAAGTTTGCTTTTCTTCCCATGATTTAGGTTTTAACGCTGGCAACAACGTTCACTTCTAGTTGACTTCAGGCGGGCATGTCATGATCAAAGGTGATACCCACTTCTTAACCCTCGATGACATGAACAAGGACTTCGAAGATACTTTTTTCCCTCGCATGTCTCGATACGGTGAATACTTACCTTCCACCGAGCTATCTTCAACCAGCTGGATAGCAAGCCTCTAACTCGACGTTGGCGTTCCCAGCATACTCGAAGCTTGCCAACGTTCTCTTCACAAGAGAATTACAGAAACATGTGGACGCAGCAGGTGCGCCCATCATCGTAACATCCGTTCATCCAGGATTCGTCGGAAGCGGTACGTTGCAAACTATCCACCACTCCTGTATACGTACCTCCTGCTTTATACTTAACCAATTCTCTTTAGAAACCCATGTTAACTTTTGGAAAAGTTACCACATGGGCTGGTTTCCTCGTCTTGTTTGTACACCGCCCTCCGAAGGGGCATATAATTCCGTGTTTGCTGCGGTTTCCCCCGTAGTCCGATCAAAGCCAGCAGAGTTCAGGGGCGCATACTTGATGCCGGTGGGTAAGATTTCGAAGCCCAGTAAGCTTGCGCAGAGCGACGAGCTGGCCAAAGAGTTATGGGATACGACCGAAAGGGTGTTGAAGGATCTAGGAGTCTGAGTGGTTGATCCTCGATTTCATGTCCCGCCAAGGGGACCGAATTGTAGTGTACGTTATGGACAGAATCAACCAAGAATTCTCAAATTCAAATCTACTGTTTGGAGCTCACTGTAAACCTGACTGGTTGCCATTTTGCCGTGCACATGAGGGCGAGTCATCGTTGGAGCACTACAATATACACAAGAACTCGTGTGTGGATAAATAGTCGATCAAGTGAGGAGATGGGTCAGATTCGTCAGTACAAGTATGAGGGGGTCTTCGCCAAAACGAACTTGAAGAATACATAGTCAAATACCCAGGAGAATACAAGGCGCCCAGAGAGTACTTGGCTGAGGTTACATCAAGTGTCTCGGTCAAAACTTGAATAGCCTTATCGAGATCTGCAGCTTGATGAAACCAATGATATTGCAGGAGTAAGACGTCTGTGAAGACAGCTGCTGCTACAGGTCGATCGGTCTATTTCGTAGGGAGTTCAAAGGCAGCACTCTCCAGTTTGGCATACGCGTTCTTTAGATCGGAGCTTTGATAGATTATGAGAATGAGACATCTAAGTTATATATCCTTCCAGGACGGTCATAAGTAATGGATGCGGGATGAAAACACAAGTAGAACGACGTTCGAAGGGGGTGAAGAAGGGGAGGAACACCTCCTTCAAGGCACTGGATGAAATTACAGAATAAACGTATGTCGTTGAGTCTGAAATCCGATAGCTCAGGACTGATAGCAACTGGAGTAACGGTCAAGAACGAGTTGTTGTTTGTTTTTCTGCGATAGCGGGAAGTCTCTAAATGAATGACGGAGCCTCATATGATAAATTGCCCATACCTTTAGGTCAAGGTGAACTGAGTTATAGTGTCGCGTCATATCTCGTCGTTGTCCAAAGCTTTTGGGGCAGTCTGGGGCCTTACAACGAAACGGCTTCTCTCCGTTATGAGCACGTATATGATCTAAACGGAATTGGGTTGAGTCATTTGATGGTGAGAGTGTCAGACGGCGCACTCACACTCCAAATTGGCCTTCCTCGTGAATGTCCCTGGACAAAGCTCGCAGGACCACTTTGGAGCGAATCTCCTCCTCTTGTTTGATGCACCGCGAACAGCATCGGACGCCACAGAGGAAGTTGCTTGAGGTGATCGAGGCCTCTTCCCGTTTCGGCCCTCACACTGTGTGGCGGCCATTTCCCGACCGGATCCTGGCTCTTGCTTCTCCTGTCTAAAGTCGACAAGCCCTTCATAATAATCACCTTCGCCTTCTTGAGTCGTTTGTCCGCAAGATTGATGAGATGGAGAAGCTGCGGGGAACTCGTCCCCATCAAAAACGGAGCCTGGGGTTCCCGACATCGGACTTAAAGCAGTTCCATACGAAAAATCACTGGGTGTATCCGCCGTGTACACCGGCGATGCCGGAGGAGGGAAGAGGCCCCCATCACGGTAATCCGTCCAGATGGAATCGAGGGGTCTCAAACCGTCGTTGGCTTCGACAGATGTTGGAGCCTCGGCGTTGCTGGAAGGGCTGAATGCGGAAAGCGGTACGTGAGCAGACTCGTTCGTGAAGGGATATCGGGTGCCATTTGATGTCGAACAGGTGGAAAGACCTTCCAAGGAGCGAATAGGCCGAAGTGTGCGATGCTGAGCGTCGTTGCTGCCGGAGCCTTCATCCATCTGTCCGGATGAAAAGCCGCTACCACCACAACGTCTCTGCTTGACATCTGATGCCGAGAGACGACGAGCAACCAAGGCTCGCTTTACTGGAAATTCGAGCCGTGGCGAAGAGGAGCTCGTCGAATCACTCCAAACGTCTTGGGAACGTGGTTGCCACAAGTCGCTGTTGGGATAGTGTGGGTCTGTGAAGTAGTCTGGCTGGTAGGTTCGCCCGTCCAAGGAGGTTTCGTTATCTAGTTTAAATTTGTCAGTTAAGAGGATAGCGAATGGAACAGGGGAGGAGCGCACTTTCTGGGAGGCTACCAGTGAGCCGATAGTTTTCTGCATCCATCCCAGCAGAAACATTCGTCGAAATTGTGAGCCTCCTGAGGTCGGTATGCTGGGTGCATCCGGTTTCTCCCCCGCGGTGATCAAGTGAAGGGTCGCGAAGATAGGCGGACGATGGATACGAGGGTGGCATCAAGGGATGACCCACATTCACGCTAGTCTCTCGAGTAAGGGATGGGGCAAAGGGATTGTGGTCGTACATCAGAGAGCTGATGTCGGCAACGACAGGCGGATTAAACGCCGTCAAGCTCGAATACACGGCAGAGTACTGGGCCACCGCATGCTGAGAAGCGGACGGAGCGGTAGCGTTGCGGGGAGGTATAAGGCTGTGCCCAATTGAAACCTCGCCGGGGAATACGATTAAAGGAACCAGGTATTTGTTGTCCAGCTGATCTGCAAAAAGCCGAGGCGGTCGGAAAGCATTGGTAGCAAAGTATGTGGGAGGAGCCAGGGTCGTAAAGGAATCATTGGGAGCAGTGGCGTTGGCGGAAGCGGGTTCCGGAAGCTCGGGTATTGAAACTCGTTCACTCGTCACTCTACTATCCATCGACCAAGCAAAAGCACCATTTGGACTGTCTCCCCATCCCCAGGATGCTCCGAGAAGTTGGGCATCCGCCACTGGCTGCAGCAAAGGAAAAAACTGATCATATTTAATGCGGTTGATTTCGTGTGGCGATGGCTCGTAATAGGCGTCAGCGAGGGCGTCGCCACGCCTGGTTGGCGGTGGAGTGCTGCTAATCACTCGGAGAGTGATACCACTGTGGGTGGCCCTGTTAGCTTTCAAAATGTGAAATAAGGAATGTGATCCACGCACTCTTGTACTTCTCCGCCTTGGTTGCTACATCCTCTGAGTTGATCCCAATCCATATTCGTAGAGTAAGTGTCAAACGGAAATGCGATCAAACGAAATGATGGATGTGGTGGATGGATGTAGCTTTGGAGCGGTAGCACTAACAGAGCAAGATGCCGAGAGCAGCTGCGGCAAGGTAGGTTCCACTGCAAAGATGGGCGAATGAGTCGGCCGGTCAAGGACTTTGGTCTCCGGTCATGGAGGTACTTCCAAGACCTCATGACCTAGGATGAGATCATTCTGGGCGCAGGCACTTCCCCTGGCGTCATGCTCGGTGAGTGGAGGTTGATTGGGTCGTGGGAAGGTGGAAGATGACAGGGAGGTGTCGATGAGTCGGGAGGGGGAACGGCGGTAAGGGTAAAAAGGTGTGCACAGCCAGGATATGCGAGAGGACAAGAGTTTTGGCTGCTAAACGACCTCAATGAGGCTGAGGAAGGACCAGACTCTTCCCATTCGACGACACAGGCTGTGCATATCTGGTTTTCCAGAAATCCCATCATGAAATTCGAATGGAACGATCGTAGATGCGGAACAAAGGGGATGTGGGTATGGCATGGATGGAACGGACGATATGGATGGCACAACAATGAGGTGGTTTCAGCGAGGAGTTGGTCAATGGGAGGTGGGAAAGGGGTCGTCTGGTTGGCCTGGATTGGTTATCAGCGTTGTCATCGGAGGGATATAGAGTTGTGTCACTGTTCAATGATGTAAAGGCGTCATTGATACAAAGAAAGAAGACTCTCCCACACTAAAATAAGACCTGGACATCATTGTCCGTCAGTAAATTTTCCAAGGAAGGAACACACATACTAAAAAACGGGGTTCGACATTGCACGAGATCCCCTGTCATACATACCTTTAACACGATGGGCAACGAAATAGTGAACATTGAACAATCTCCAGTCCGCGCCGGGACCTGAAACGTAATCGATTCCACAAGGCTCCCTCGGAGTTAGAGGGACCCAGATGTAACAGGTTGAACGTGGGTCATCCCCAATTAGAACACAGACAGTATTGTGCTTTTCTTCGACGCGTTTCCCGTTGAAACCAAAGTGACCCGAAATGAGAGCAAAGACGAAGATCCACGCGCATATTTGGGTTAGGGTTGTCGTGTCAATGGATTCCGACGCTGGCCTCGAGAGTCGGGGTCAAATATGGCGCACCGAAGAAGCAAATTTCCTTGAGAGCGTAGAGTGGTCGAGGTCGAGGATCGTGAGGGCTGGCAAGGGGTAATCGAGGACAGTAATGTTTGCGTAGAGACCGTGTCGCAGGCTTCCTCGAGAAGCGACAGATAGAGAAAGAAATTGCATGGCAATCCCTTCATCGGTGCGACACACGATCCGGCAACACCAGCAGAGGATATGATGAGCACTGAAGAGGCGAATTTAAGTAATTCGATGGAGTTGTCGTCAACTTGTACTTCTGAGAAAAGAGTCAACGTGGTTGACAAATAGTGCGAGGATACATTGGGCGAGTGTTAGGTCGCCGCTGCAAGGGCTGCATTCCTGGCCTTGACGATAAGCACAGCAGGTAGAACTGGAATTGCGAGTGAGTGAAGCTACACTGATAATTGACCGGTACACTTACTAGTTCCTACACCCGGACAACGGTTCGGCTGCACGTATACTTGAGCTTGAGCAGAGTCAGAGCTGGGGGAAACCTACCTGGAGTCACCTCATATAAACGTAGTTACATGACGTTCACATTGCAATGCTGAGATAGCGATGAAGCAGGGAGAACCACAGTCACTAGGAGCGGTACGACGTACAATGCGAGAGGAAAAAAGTTTAAGATCTCGTGGGGCAGACCTGCATAGTTGGCCGCATGCTGATGAAAGACAGAGGTAAGACAGATTCGACGCGCAGCCCTCTTTTCAAAGCTGTACTGATATTGACTCACCATGATTCCCACCCGCAGGGTAGGATCTCGTGCCCATTCTAGGTAATGTAAGTAACGTGGCACTCTAAGTTGTCCTTCTCCAATGAAAGTCAGCGGTGGTGTGACTCACGGTGTTAGCTCCTTCCGTCCTCTCTGCTTGAGCGGCGATATCGGGGTATTTCTTGCGCAAGCTACGGATATTTCCACGTGGATGGATATTGGACATATGTCTGTTACACGTCGAGGGAAACGACTCGGGGAAAGTTGACTTGTTGAAGCCGGTTTAAAATTTCAACAAAATCATCTAATATGTTCAAGATATCAGAAGACGATCGTTCAACATAGTGAATGAATCATACCCTTCTGACGATAGGATAAAACCCGGTCAACCATTCCCGCAATATGGAGTCGAGGAACAAAGGGTTGGCAAGAATATGGGCGTGATTGTTCTGAGAAGCAGTCTTCCCTCGTGGAAAAAGGAGCCTTGTGTACTTTGAAGAACACGTCAGCCCTGCGGAGAGGCTGATACCTATATATCGGGCAACGGGAGTGACTACGAATGCATATGGCGATGTGTTCACAAATGACGGCTAAGTTGCCATCTGTCACGTGACTCTGTCGTGGATCAGAAACGGGTCATACGCATCGTTTTGGGACCGCCGAACCTTTGAGCACTGTCTGAGTTCCACTTTCACTTGAAGGCTTCACATCGGACGGACGTCCGAGTCCATCCTTCAAACTCAGTCCTCGCTCATATAAGTACCGTGGCCTCTGCTCGTCTTGTCGCAAAGGCAACCCACCGTTTGTAAGAAATTCACCTCGCGTTGAAGGACCAAGATACAACCCAGCCTACCTTCTACGGAAACTTTACAACGCCAGTTAAGCCAGAGGCCTCGAACAAGTCCTCGAATGGATTGTCACTACCCTAAACCTGGTTGAACCTTGCTGATTGACCTCGACGCGCTGGCACGTGTGGACGCACATTCCTCCCTCCAGAACTTCCAGAGTACTCTGGCTGCTCTTGGCTCTCTTGGTCAGATGCACCTGGATCTCTGGGACACTTCGCTATGTAAACCAGGACATTAGCTCCACAAGCAGCCCCCAATCGACTCGTATTACTCTCTTGTTTTCCAGATGCCAACAATTGGACCATTGAAGGATCTTCCCGACCTGAAAGGCAAGGTCATCATAGTGACGGGTGGCAAGTACGTCCACCACCTCACAGTATTTCTACTGTTGTTGATCCAGAATCTCATCCTCAGTACCGGGATTGGCTTTGCCACGGTCCAGCATCTCGCACGTCTCGGAGCCAAAGTTTATCTCGCCGCTCGCAACGAAGGCAGGGCTACAGCGGCTACATCTCGTCTTCAGGCTGAAGGGCTGGGTCCCGGGAATGGCGAGGTTTTGTGGCTGAAGTTAGACTTGAGTGATCCGAGGGTTGCGAAGCAGGGTGCAGAAGACTTCATGAAGAGTGAGGGTAGGTTGGATGTTCTCGGTGTGTCTTCTCGACTTAGAACGTGTCCCTTGAGTGTTGATCATATGTTTCCTCAGTGAACAACGCTGCTGTGTTAGTTACCTCCCTATCGACACCTTTCTGCCGTATTTATTATCCATCTCTCGCAGAGCGATTGTACCTCTTGCCAAGTCTCAAGATGGTACGTTCTGATTTCACATCTCGTCGCCTCTCTCTTTTCACGTCGTCCTTATTCAGGTATAACAGACTCTATGATGGTCAAGTGAGCTGAGCGGACCCTCTCCAAGATGAAGGTAGTAATACGTTGCGACACAGTCATATCGGTCCATTCGTCTTCACTCAAACTCTCCTTCCACTCCTCATCCAAACTGCCAGTCAACCAGGAGCAGATGTCAGGATTGTGAACGTACGTCCCTCGTATTTTCTGTTCTTACGACGATCTAGGCTCCAAGGCTGACAATATTCACTTTTAGTTGACTGCAGCCGGACATCTCATGATAAAAGGCGATATCCACTTCTTGACTCTCGATGACCTGAACAAGGATTTTGAAGATACTTTCTTCCCTCGCATGTCTCGATACGGTAAGTATCTACCTTTCGCCAAGCCATCTTCACCAGTTGGGTTGGATGATAACCTCTAACTCGACGTCGGCGTTCCCAGCATACTCGAAACTTGCCAACGTTCTCTTCACAAGAGAATTACAGAAACGTGTGGACGCAACGGGTGCGCCCATCATCGTAACATCCGTTCATCCAGGATTCATCGGAACTGGTACGTTGCATACTATCCATCATCCATGTATATATATACTCAACCAATTCTATTTAGAATCCCATATTAACATTTGGAAAAGTTTCCACATGGGTTGGTTTCCTAATCTCCTTGGTACACCTCCATCCGAAGGAGCATATAATTCCGTGTTTGCTGCGGTTTCCCCTGTAGTCCGATCAAAGCCAGCAGAGTTCAGGGGTGCATACTTGATGCCGGTGGGTAAGATTTCGAATCCCAGTAAGCTTGCGCAGAGCGATGAGCTGGCCAAAGAGTTATGGGATACGACAGAAAGGGTGTTGAAGCATCTCGGAGTATGACCGTTTGACCATCGATTTCATGTGTGTGGACCTAAGTAAGCTTGTGTACGTTACGAACAGTTAACCGACAATTCTGGGCTGGCTACTGGTGGGTATGGTGGCCTGAAGCTTTTGGGATTGTCATACCTTTTTGATTACGATCGAAGGGCAGAGAGTTTGGGTCCAATTCGAACTAGCCTTTACGGTCGAATCACGCCAGCTTTAGCCTGGGGTACTCGACCTCAATGACTGCCATGGGAGACACTTCGCCATACCCAAATTGTCCCCATTGCCTTCATATGTCGACTCGGAAGTGTTATAACTTATTTGAGACTGTAATGTACAGTGGCGTACTGGTGGGGGGATTTCGCAATCTAAATCGCAACACTGTTACTGCCCTGAGAGTGGGATAGGGCTTCCAACCTCCAGAGGTTCGGATAGAGGAGGGGCAACGTTGGTCAGGTTCGAGAAGAGGGGCGTCGTATGTCGATACTGTCACTGAGTCCCAACATGACGATCAAGAGAGTAGGAGTTATTCCCTAGATAAATTTGAACATGCCACTGATCAGTTCATGGACCGAGTGTTGTTAAGGACTCCCTACTGTGAGTTGGTTTACGATAGCGTCAGGGATGAACTATGATAAATATCTTCCTCTGTAACTGTTAGTACATTGCGAAACTAGGGTGTGAGTTTACATACATCATCGGGGAGTACATACATAAATGCGAGTCGGGTGATGATCGACATCGTATAAATCCCACCGGACTCAACACTGGTGATGATCATCGTCAGTGAGGGATAAGTCGACAATGGTATGAGAACCTACATCATCGTCAAAACCCGATAGTATTTCCTAGTCGCCCTCCCTCCGAGAGCCCTAGACAAACCGACCGTAATCCACCAGATGCGATAGGCTTTATTGTAGTTCTATTATTGACAATAGCACTAAAACCGATGAGAGAGCGTACCGATAAGGGCAGTGGTTAGAACATTCGTGGTTGTTATTAGTGCACTTTCGATTGAGAGGGCTGTGAGATCTAAAGCCTCGAGAGTCACCCATTTCGGAGGTGGTGTAGTTTCACTGAGCGGCGCGTGTAGTCGGATTAAATATGTTTGGGAAGTGGCATAAGTATGCAAAAGGCCGCACACTAAAGGGATCGTGAGTGTGTTCTCGAACGTGCAAGAAATGGAGGATGCACACCAACTGTACCCAGGAGAGTGGTAGTAGGGATGACGATGACCCAGAAACGGGGTTTCCAGAGGACGAAGGCTCGATAAATCTACTTTGGGGTTCAGATCCAGCTCGGTGGCAAGCATCACCCAACCACTCACTAGGAGTCCGTCTGCCATCAGTCTAAGCGACCTCTCGACGTGAGAAGGCAGGCTGATCGACGCAGCGACCAAACACGCACTGATTCACTATGCCTCCTGCATCAACTATCATCCAAAGTATGTCTTGGAGTTCAATTTGATTGACACGGCTCTCTGTGTCCCCATCACACCCAAGACAGACGCCCCCAGTGCAAAACGTATTTGCAACGATTTCTGGGGTATATAATAAGGTGGCAAAATCGAGGAGCGCTTGGATGGTGCAGACCACAAACACGGAGGCGGCCAATGTAAGCAAGTACTTGTTTGGGCGAGTGTAGGCGCAGATATACGCGGATCCGAGGAATAACGGAAGGTAGGAACCTTCATTGTGTTAGCTTGGTAGTTGCAAGTTCCTGCAACAAGGATAAACCAACCATATAGGAGGCCTTCAATCTACAATCAAATGCCGTCAATTTACATAGAGGACAAGGTATTGGATGTTGCTTACCCATAGGCAAGTCAAAATGGCCTATCGAACAGTATGTAGAAATAAGCAGGGCTTGATGAGGATAGAAGACAAGAAACCGGAAAGAACTGACACGATAATTCCTCTCACCACACATGATGAGAACAACGAGACTCTCAGCGAAGGCAAAGTCCCAGTCGGAGAATAAGAGTATTCACAAGATGAAGGTAGCGGGACTTGGTGAATGTCATGGTGAAGTCGAGTTCATTGTTAGAGACGATACGACAGTATGATGTTCTCGTCAGGGTTTTGCCGGAAAGCCAAGTTTGCCAACTTGCCACGGGCGTTGACGGCATCAAAGAAGTCATCACACACGAGACGAAGGAGGGAAAATGGATGGCAGGGGCTTCGACAGCATCGAAGAAGTCGCCGTCAATGCAACACACACATACACACATAACGTATTTTGGCGCTACGGAGGAAGAGCAGGTTAGCCAGCAAGATGGTATCATAGCCACTATGGACCGCCTGTATCACACATAGCACACAATACGGACCATACCCTATCATAGGCGCAGAACCCTAATGGACGATAACCTCCCCCACATCCCCAACCAACCTCTTCTGCTTCTTCTCGCCCTCTCCCCGCTCGTTCCCCTTCCCCGGTTCAACATGCTCAACCTCCATCTTCCGTCGAGGTATACCCTCCATCCCTTTCCCCGTATCAACGTCCAAGTGACCTTCAAAGAATTTCATCGTAAGAGTACCACTGATGTCAAGCAAGAGTTTCGCGGATTTGGAGTTGGGAGCGAGGAGGGGAAAGTCGGAGAACGATGTATGCTCGGCGCGGACTAGAATGTCAGAAACCAAAGAGTTAGAAATCTGCACAAACGTAGACGATGAGGGGAGAAACGTACTGAGCGTTATGATGGGCGCATCGCCCCAACCCTTGGCGATAGCCTGTAACCTTGCGAAATGATCGGTCCAGAGTGTGAACCCCTCGGAGTTGAGAATCAACATAGGAATGACCGCGTCGTTGATGGTCTCGGATGATCGATTGGTCGAAGATGAAAGACGAGGAGAATACGGGGTAGGGCCAGGAGACGGAAGAGGCTCGAGCCATGGATCATGCACGACTGCTTTCGAGATAGGTATCCTGGCATAGCCGTCTGGAGCAGGAGACGATAGTAAGCTAAGCTGCCAGAAGGAACGTATGAGAGTTGGATAAAAGAAGTGCAAGTAGGAACAAACGAACAACGGTGGCACCTCCAAACGAATGTCCTGTGAGGGTGACATCTTCCTCGCACCTCACCTCAGTCCCTCCACACCCGTTCCTCCATTCGTTCCAATCGAAAACACCCTTACCCCCATACCAACAACATTCACCGCCCTTCTTCTTCGCCGGAGTCTCGTGGTCATCACCACCCATTTCCTTGCCATCTTTGTCCAGCACAAACAATTCACCACGATCTCCAGTTTGTATGAATTTTTTGAAAGCATTGTAGCCCAAATATATCTCCTTTCTTCGGAACTCGAGTTGATCGAGGCGGAGGGCGAATGGGTTGGAGGGTTTGCCATTTGGCCACCTGTTGATGGTAGAGACTTCGGTTTGGCGCTCGAAGAGTAAGATGGGGATGGATGGGAACATACGTGACATCTTCTGGCTGGGTATAAAGTTTCGCCTTGACTTTCCCTGTATCGGGATTTTTGGGCATAACTGCGGGGGAGGTACCATCTCGGTGCTCGAAGGCGATGACTACGCGTCCCGAAGATGCCACGCGAGTACATAGGTTACTGCGACGCACGAGGTTGGACGATGAGATGGGTATAAAGTGGAAGGAATAGAGAGGTACCGACCTGTACGTCGTACGAGAACCGCCCAGACCATGTGAAAAGATAACCAAGGGCCACGGTTTGGCTCCGTTTGTTTCTGGCTCTCCTTGGTTGAGTGATGTACGAAGTTCTGCGTTGTTCGGGTTCAGCAGAGGCGCATTCGGATAGATAGGAACCTATGAAGCTCGCAGATGAGTGGGAGTGTGAGAGAGGAGATAACGCGACTCACCTTGATCGTCCGACCATACAGATACAACAGAGGGTATAAAGAAGCCGAGATGAAGCCCTTGACACCCAAGAAGTGCTCATACCCCTTCAGAGTCTTGTCAACGGGTCTAATCGATTGCGTCAACATCGTTGGGTAAATAGGCAGGCAAAACGCGTACCGAACAAGCCAATCGAGCCCCTTCTTCGAGTTGTTGTCAACAACAGCAGGATAGTACACGGTGAACGCGACTTCTTCCAAGGTAAGCGTGGGCTCCAATTGCGATTGACCATCAACATGAACCTGGCGCTGCGAGTCGCCGATCGTCGACGTTGGTCGAACAGGTAAGACAAATGTCGTGGCTCCGACTGGGTATTGGCCTGATGGAGATGATAGATTCACCATGTGTGGACGAGTTCAGTGAGTTGTGGGTTTTGTGAGGTTTTGATTGTCGAGAACAAGGGATACTGGCGGTACATTTTGTTCATACGCAGTTTGGGCGATAGACAGGTCGTTGCCAGACGTCACTTCACTGCTGCACCACATCATCTATCCCAGTCATCTTGAACAAATTCCCAAAGGCTCCAATTGTCGTCGAGGATCGATGCCATGCGAAGGGTGAGTATTGGGCGAACAAGGGTTGATGGAAGGAATTTGCAAATTGCCCTGCATGTTCATCCGATCTGCCATCATACAGAACTGCAGGACGTCAAACACCACTTGAACGCCCGGCGTACGACTTTGAATAGCTCTGAAACAACACTGCAATCTTGTTGTCATGCTATCCAATGGCTGCGAACAAGCTTGCCAGCTTCTCGAAGACTACTTCGGCAGGGTCAGATTCTGAGCATGGGGCTGGACAAAGGTGGCATGGCTTCCTCCGCTTTCCTTGGCGCACCTAGGGTTGCATTGCAGTCACGGTGGCCCATGCTGCCCAATGTGAAGGACTCGGAGAGGCGAGGCCCCGGCGTCGACCAGCAGTGTTTAAGCAACTTCGATCATTCCGTTGATCTTGCGGACCTTTCTCAGCCATTCGCCTTTTCTCGCCACCCTGCGCTGGTCTGACAGCTGCGTTTCCATTGGGTATAATCACAACATACCTACTCGAATTCAATGTGCCCCACACCCGAGGCGCTGAGCCTGAAGGGCATCCGACGCCGAAGTCCGTGCTGGGTGCGCTTTCAGGGTTGGGCGGGCACTCTTCTTTGCTCTGTGTGTGAGTCTTTCGCTCCTGGAAAACCACCTGTTATCAACTGATAGTAGATTTATGGACGAGCTCGGCGCCTGAATCACTTCACATTCCTAACTCGAAGGTCCACCAGCCCGTGTTGCGATGATCAAGCTTTCCACGCCAGCGGTCGCTCGGTTTTCTGCCATTCCCTTCATAGCCTCACAGCTATTCCACTACAAAGTGCCCTGAATATACCTCTACGACCGAGTTTGTTTCCTTGCTTTGTTCTGTCTGTGCACCCATGGATCAAATTCGTTCATCAATCTCGTCTCGAGCCATGGATTTTATACCTCTCTATGACAGTGCATTGCTCAGTATCTGCCTCCTTATAACGATATCGTATCGTGGTTGAGTAGTACCACCGCTACCCCGCTCATAGCCTTTGACATGTCATCACCTAACTCTCCCCGTTTCACCATGCCCGACTACGGCCAGAGTTCCTCGTCCAACCACCATCGTGTCCAACCCATGTCCCCCGGCATGCTTCCCCCGCCTCCAACCTTTCCGGGTTCTTATGTTGCTCCCTATCCATATACCGTCGTTGATCTACAACCGCAAAGTTCGAACCACCATCATCACCGAGACCCCTTCCCTCCCCCTGTCGCACCTTTCCACAACCCTCCGAACCATGCGCCTTTTGGCTCGCCTGGTTTCCATTCAAGCCCCCGTATACTCAGTGGACCTCCTCGAGGTATCTACCTCCCTCCCTCCCCAAGGCCTATGCATCCCCAGTGGCAAGCTCCCAATCAAGAATGGAGCCCTGACCATTCGATGCACGCCTCTCCTCGTCAAGGGGATTTAAACACGCCATTCGCATCGACATCATCACCCCATCCGCCAACTCAATTCCAACAATTCGCCCTCCCACAACATCCACCCCCTCACAACCGTCACCCTCCGCATCAGTTCTCCCCACATCCATACCCTCCAGATGACGATTTCCACTCTATCGACGGGCGCAGTTCTCACCCATACCCTTCAAGCCCGTTCATCGATAACAGATACATGTCTCCTCCCATGTCGTACAATCCCAACGCCCCTTCATCCTCCCAGGCTCCTCGACCTGTCGGCTCCGAAGCTGGAGTCAGAGCGAGCCATGACCGGAGGAAGGAAAAAGGTCCCTACACGCATATCTGCGCGATGTGTGGGAGGGATTTTACGAGGAAGCAGAATCTTGAAGGTTAGTACCCCAATTGTTCCTGAATCTGAACATCAATATGATATCTGATGTTATACCTCATTCTAGTTCATATTCGCGCCCATAACGACGACCGACCGGAGGTGTGCTCTCTTCAATGCGGTCGTGCTTTTAGGACCAAGAGTGATCGTAGGCGTCATGAGAAGAGATCCAAACATTAGGTACGTATAAGACTTTTCGTCCCCCCGCTCTCTCATTTTTCTCTATGTTGATGATTATTCGAACTCTTTTGAATTCAGAAGTACTGTCGGCTCACAATCAACTCTGGCGAATCGTAGATTCATTCGTGTATTTTTACTACCACGCCATCATGAGGACGTTCATCACTAGTTCAATGCTTACTGTATTCCGCCATTATGTATTAGTTTCTCTTCACTGCCTTATCTGCGAGCCACCCGTTCTGAGTTTGAGACAGGCCTCGCTCGACGAGCCTTGAAAGCGGTCAATCATCATCCAATTCTACCGTACATTTCTAAGCCTTCATCACGATCCACTAACACTACCGACACTGATTGGGGGAGGTCGGTTGAGCAGTGACGAGTCTATGCAAAGTAAATTTCGCGAGGCAGGATCCGTAGCTTACACCCGGCTCAAGCCAACGGCAGCCACACCCTCATGGTGCTCAAACCCCGGTTTGCCCAGAGCAATATCGGAATGAGAGTCAACTCCACCTTTCGTCTATCCTCCTCACCACACTCCAACCACACTGTCGTCCTCAATTTGACATATTCAACCCCCCAACGCTTGAAAGATTCCTTATCTACCACTTCTTCCCATGGCGAACCTTCATCCACCCTGATCGCGCGTAAATCAGGTATGTGAGGATTGTCGATTGACTCTGCGCAGTAGATGAAGGGACCACGGGCCAGAGAGATGTGGCGGAAGTTGGCCAGGTCAAGCGGATGTGGATGGATGGTCCTGGGTTGGTACTCGAACTGAACGGAGACAGTGACTCGCGATGCGGAGACGTCGCAAAATGACGAACAGGTGAGAACTTGAGTGTATTCACTCTGTTCCTGCATAACCGGTGTGTCATCTATAGCGATCTAAGGAGAAAAAGCTGATTTTGAGTGAAAACACGGGAAGCTGCATATATGGACTCACGTCAAAGCGACGAACACCTTCAGGTTTCCTCAAGACGACTTTCAACTTCCCAACCTCTCCAGGAGCCCCTTCGATGAGTAGAGATGTGCCACCGAACCAAGGCCCTTTGCTCTTCTGTGTAATCCGCAAGACTGACCCACATGACAGGGTGATTGTGGCGCTCGACGATAGGTACATGTTCACATATAATGTGTCTCCATCGGGGGAGAAAGTATAGATGTACTTCTCCAACGATGTGAGTAACCTAGCAACCTAGTCGTCGATGAGCAATTCATTAAGAGGAGCGATAGAATCGAGACCCTCACATTGGGCGGACAACAAGCCACCTCAAACCATTCGCTCCTTTTCAATCCTTCTTCCACGACCGCAAGGGGGTTATCATAGAACCAACTTCTCCCGTCCAAACCCATACCGACCAAAACTCCGTTATACAGCGCCCTCTCCAGTACTTGAGCGTATTTTGATTCCAGGGGTTCCAGAAGGAGCATTTGATGCGCGAAGAAAACCAGGCCTATCGACGCGCACGTTTCAAGGTATCCTAAGGCACAGTAATCGGTGAACTCGACAGTACCTTTTCACACATCGATCAGAAACTTACCACTCTCGTTGGGTAGGTAGTAGTCTGGTCCGAACCCTTCCCATTCACCGATTGCTCCCAGACCACCCTACGAACAGACCGCTCACATCGTATCTTTAGCAGACACTCATAACGACGCACGGTGATGTACATCTTCCTTTCCATGACAGAGGTCCACAGCCGCTTTGCCGCGATATGCAAGCTCTCGTCTTTCGACAATCTCGCTAAATGAGCGACTGCAGTCAGCCAGTACCTACTCAATGAGTCAGATATCCGTTTCCACAGACAGAGACAATGAGGAAGGACACACATCGCTCTGACGGAATGTCCTTGGATGCCGTCTTCTTGGATTGCTACTTCGCGTACAGGAAGGTCAGCCTGGAAGTACTCGAACCGACGTCCTCCCTTCCTCATCGGGCCAACGAAGGGATCTTCATTACGACGTTTGGCTTCGATATCGTAGTAGTGATCACCGTGTGGATGCACTTGACCTCGCTCTTCGATGAAGAAAGTCGCTAGGTCTAACAACATCTCGTTGCCGTCAGTCTCCTCATATGCTCTGAGAAGAGCAAGTTCAAGGCACTGATGGCCTGGGTATCTGGAGCGGAACATAGGTCAGGGAAGGCGAAGGCGAGGGTAAGAGGAGGATCGAAGGGATTACCCAGGATTTTGGCCTTCGTCAGGGCCAAATACCGATCCGATATGAGAAACGTATCTTAGGACAGGAGTTAGAAGGTGCGTGGATTGAGCTGTGCCCAGAACTCAGTTTTGACGAAATTAGGGAGGCGAAGAAGACTCACTGTAGGAGTGGTGGGCAAGTGCAGCTTCAAGCAAATGACCAGCGCAGTACATTTCATGAGACCATCTAGAAATATTACGAAAAGCGGTGAAGCATGAGCGCAATTCGGAAACAGAAATTCTGTCAGAAAGGAGTGAAATTTTTCAGAACCTACGCGATGTTCGTCCAGCATCTACCAGGCTCCACGACCTACGCAGCATGAATAACGGACCAATCCAAAAGGTCTGAAGGCGACGTACAGTGTAGTAACTGTTAATGTATCCATCTTCTTGCTGTGCTCCCCGAATCATATCGACGGCTTCTTCAACAAGACTTGCTAAAAATGGGTCAGGTTGGACCCGCAACGAGTGACAGGCGGCCTCAAGCCACTTGGCCATATCTGAATCCCTTGATGCAATGGCAAATCAGTGACTGCTTCGACTGCAAGACAATCCACAAACCAAAAGCGGTGGCTAAAACACAACCCATAAGAGAAAATCAGCATTTCAGAATGTCACAACATGAGGATGGCAATCACGGTTTGTTGGGGTCGCCAGGCTTCCATTGCAGCTTCAAGCAATCCCACCGACCTGTTCTCTTCAACTGATCATAGATAAACGGAAGAGCTCCCACTCTGACAGCCTCCAGCCGTCCTGTCCAAAATGAACAAGTGATGTCAACTTTGCTCAAAGGAGTCGGATGAGGACAATCCGTCATCTGCGTGCGCTAGGGAGGAGATGGCTCCTGGATGATAGGATGGAGGGGTCAATCAGCATACATGGGAATAGAGTCGTCTGAACATGCCTCGTGGTCTTAGAAGACTCAAATCCGGGCCGTGGTCAAATTATACTGGTGCAGATGCTCGTAAAATCGCGAAATCGCGACGTATAAGACAGCAGGACTGGCAGTTTTCGGCGTAGTGGAAGAACCTGAAACAAACGTCAAGACCGAGGGGCATTCGTCGCCCTACTCATACCCAGCGATGTATTTGATTGACCCGGAACTGCTCGACTGGGAAGTATATGAAGTCCCAAGAAAACTTTAAATCTCCAACGAAGGCAATGGGTTCTTGTGTATCAGCAAATCATAAGTACAATCTATTAGCGATGTTACAAGGGAGATGAACAAAGGTGTCGCGGACTTACTCGGCCACGAACTCGGACCCGGCCCGACCGGAACCCAGCGCTGTTGCCCCCGTTCCACGAGTCTTCTCGACGAACGAACATGTCCCGCTGCTGAGCTCACCATCGTGCTCGTTGCCTTGCCGTGGACTCTGCTCTTTCGCTGCTAGGGGCTAACCATTAATTGTCGCAATGACCCTGTACAGTGGCGTCGAGTCTGCCACGTAAACGACCTCTTCCCATACTTACTTTGGATCTCTTGCAATTGGGCTGTGCGTCTCTTTGATCTCCTGAGCATGCAAGCTCCGCGTATTCTGAGGATAGAAATCCGCCCGGGATTGTGGCACCACCAGTCTTATCTTTGACGTCCTCTGGAATCTTGAAACACTTCCGCTGCACTGATCTGTTCTGACAACCGTATCTGCCTCGTTTTCGGCCGTTGCAGCCTCGAGGAGCTGGCGCAATCTACTTGGCTCTTTTTGTGTGATATCTCTAAAATTCTGAAACATGGACGAGGCGGAGTCAATCCATGACGATCTCAGCTGACCTCCAATGCTCCTTCCCAGAAGTTCGATGTAAACTTTCCCGGTCCCGAATATTCCACAGAAATCGAGCTCAGAAAACCTAATATACCAGAACCTGGCGAGCTGCGCAACCGTCTATACCGTGCTCGGGACGAGGCATATAACGTTGGCGGAACGATGCTCGCAGCGGGCCAGCATCACCCCTTTTAATCCTGTCTTTTCTGTGTGCCATTTCTCCTTCGTACTTATTCAATTATCCATTTCACTCTCTTGAAGAATCATCCTTTGTTGATTCGTTGATTCACTCGTTTTTAATTCGATATGTCCCAATTCTTCAACCCCACAGAAACGGTAAGTTCATGCGTTTTATGACTCAGGCGCACAAACTGATGAGGTTGCATTTCAGTTTGGGATGTATGTCCCATCCATGGCATCGGGACCCTTCAGTACTGAAGAAGACAGCTCGTTTAGTCAGTTCGATGCTGATTCCTCCTTCGCATTCATCGACAACGGCGCCATCGAACTCGAGGCTTTCGACGTGTATACCGCCCAGACTATGATGAACGAGCCCCTTCATGGCGCCCCACAAGATCATATCACTTTCGACACCGCCATGGCCGGACACGCGAACTATGCCACATACAGCCCTCAAAACCCCGACTTTGGTCGGGCTTTCGCCAACATGGCCGATGCTAGCCATGTTGCGCAATTCGTTCCTCGTGTCCCGGCCACCGGCGCTCATACCTCTCCTGATCAGATGACCATCAACACCAACCTCTCTCCCTCCTTCCTCCCTTTCAACAACGTCAGCCCGAGCATCGGAACTCCATCTTCCTCCGCCTCTTTCCCAACCCAATATCAAGATGTCAAAGTGTCGAAGGCGAATTTGAATGCAAGTAGAGCCCGACGTATACATCCAGACAGATCAGGAGGCTTCGTCTGTGAAATTTGCTCCCGTGATTTTACCCGGAAAAGTAATTTGGAGAGTACGTCGCCTCTTCCCCAATGGTGATATCCATACGTGATTCAGTGTGCTGAGAAACTTCCTTGCCCGATTTATAGCCCATAAACTCTCCCATTTGGGCAAGAAACCGTTCCGCTGCACTGAGTGCGAGCGTCCATTCCGTACTAAAAGTGTTCTTACTCGTCACGAGCGGAAGGTGCATCGTGCCCGCGTATGAGAAGGTCGTCTCGCCTATTTTTCCTCGTTTTGTTGGTACTACTGATCCCGGGTCGTGAATACTTAATCTACCACACCGATTGGCCGGCCCACCTTCTATGCTCCGAGCCGCTCCTCGTCCGATCTTCCATCACTTCTCTAATTAGGGATCCGGATCCGCTACCTCTTCCTGACCATCTTTTGTGGTTGTTCTATCTGAGATAGTACAAGATATCATACGTGATGATCATAATCGAAGACCCGTCAGTTCGGTCAGCCATGGCTGGAAAGAGAACGGGGATAAAGCGGAACCCTAACCCTTTTGGACAAATGTGATCGACAATCGTGCCAGCCACAAACCATGGCTTGTGGTCGGCGCTCATCACGAAAAAAGGGTTATACTATGACACACATCGTGCACGAGACTGGCAACCGTGATCCGAGACGAGAGCATGGTTCTTGTTTCCAGGCGATCGCGACTACTGCTACCCCAAAGTTCTACAATCGTCCTGACTCCTGACTGTGGCTGAGAACCGGTGAGTTTCATCTGCCGTCTCACGACACCAATTTTGAAATTGACAATCCGGGTCAATCTTTATTCCTACAGTCTTTCCTTCCACAGACCTTCTTCCCGAGCTCTCAGCTACGCAATCTACCCAGAACTTCACAGCCCAACCGATAGCTCGGCTTGTTCTCACTCTCACACAAGTTGACACCGCCATGACGTACCCAACACGTTGCTCTGAAGCCTAATCTACGGCGCCCTGCCATGGCGCCATCGCAGTGACTCTTTTCTCTCACACTCTCCCCGCACTCTCGGCGCAATCATCACCTGCGACCATGGACGTCATTCCCCACTTCAGCGATACCCTCAACGATGCTGAACACGCAAGGGGACTTCAACAATATCAATTTGGGGGAGGTAGGTGACGAGTAGGTGCTCATTTAGAGTGTCTGTTTCGGAGCTGATGTGAATTTCGTAGGGAGAATTCAGCCGTTTTTGCGTCTCCCTCTCGGCCTTCCACCCCGGTTCCACTGTACTCCAACCCCCAAAATCCTTTCACGACGAAATTTCGACTCCTTCATCCACTCACTTCTGACGGATCAGGATCTGGGACGGACCTCGTCCCCATTGCTGCCGAAGCTTCTACACGCCGACAATCATTTTCGCCTATGACGGAAAACTAGCAACATCGCCCATACTTTTCAATATACTCATAGAGGAAGGTGTCTACCATCCCATAGACGCAACGATAACTGGCGATACGCTATCATCCACGATATCCCCGACAGTGCCCAAAACCTACCTCTCTCTCATCGTCTCGCTGTCGAATAGCTATTCCAGACCGAGTCCCTTCTCTCCCAGATTCCCTTGCGACGGCCGGGGAACCGTGCCTGGAAACTCCTAGCTCGAACTTCCCGCCATCTAATGTCTACTTCGCAGGGTGATTCGTAACCGCGGACCACACCTTAGTCGTCTACTGTCCAGCTCTATCCACCATCATATCCTTCGACTCCTGAGAATCAACTCTCCCAGCACCGTCGAACCGGATCCTATGGTCGCAGTGTCAGTAATCGGGTACTATTCATGGTCGGAGACGGAGCTCTGGGCAGCTTGAACTCCCAGTAAATCTGATCCTTTCTCGAAGCACCTCCGAGGTTGACCTCGCTCGCCAATCCCAATCATGGTCTCCCCATGCCCCAGCCATATGGACACGATCATCGTGAACATCGACGGCGAGGACTTGTCTTCCACGCTCGTAGGGGCAGAAGTCCTTCTAGCAGAGACAGAGGAGGGAGCCGGAGCAGGGACGCAAACCAAGGAAGTCATAGATCTGCAAGAGGGTTTTCCCCTACCGTCAGAGACTCATCGTCATCGCGTTCCAATACAAAGTTATCTCCAGAGGCTCCGTTCGTGTACTCTCCATAGTCCCACTCCCTCCTTCGAATGAAGTCCGCCACCCCACTGGGACGATCATGTCGATCCGCCTCCATCGTTGTCGCATTCACTCTCTATCTCAGCATCATCTTATTCTCATTGCCGAGCACGCTTTCTCTTGGATGTGCGTTTCTTCCTGATGTATCGTGGCGAATTACCAGTCAACGTCACATTCCACGATGCCGTCGATACTGAGGAGAGGTCGGTCGAGCGGTGAACGAGTATATGGGGCAGTGCATTTGATAGGCAGGATCGGTAGGACGACCCAGCTCAAGCCAACAGCAGCGACACGCTTATGTTACCCAACCTACGGTTTGGCCAGAGGATTATTGGAATGAGATTCAACTCCACCTTTCATTTACCCTCATTTCGACTCTGCTCAAAGGAGTCGGGTGGCGACAATCCGTCGCCTCTGTGTGTGCTATGGGATACACGGGGCCTGGATGAGCGACTAGTGTCATGCCTCGTACTCTTAGGGAACCAAAACCCGGGATGTTGTTCACCGATGGCGATGTAAATGATTGTAAAACGATCATCGCACGACGGATAACAAATAAAACAAGAAAATCGATGACCATTGACCGGAATGACCTTCGTCGCCCTGTTACTTACCTGTGCTCATACCGAGTGACCCGTATAATAGACACGGAAGTGCTTCACTCCATCTGGGGCGTTGAGAACCCTTCGCACCTCGGGCGGGGCGGCGGCATCAGCAAAACTACATCCTACTTATGTGGACTTGGTGGTCTTGAGCAAGTCATGCAAGACCCACAAGTCTCAAGTAGTTTGGACTTGTACATGTAGGTCCACTTTCTTGGCAAGTAGTGAAGTTCTTGTACAAGTCCTGCAAGTTCATGCCATAAGTTCAAGTTGTCCATGCAAAGACGTCGCACAGTACCCTCAATGGCCTCTGAAGTTGTCACAAGTCACCAATCTGGACTTCAATTCCCGTGAATTTGACATTATTATATCCATTATAACTACGGATACATTCAATTGTACTTCTCGCTATCAACCATAGTACATCCATGCCCACCCGACTAAACACCACGGATATCTCGTTCCAAACGCCTTCCGAACCATACTAGTATGACACAATAGGATATGGGAGGGGCAGTTCTCGGGTGGTGGCCAACGAGATACCAGGCAAGCTCAGGCGACGGAAGGTCACCAGTCTCAGGAAAGAGCCTGTGGAAAGGGTAGATGGGTAACAGATGGCAGCCCGAAACTGATCCGAAGAGGTGGAGACTGGGTGACAGGAGAGGCAGGAGTAACAACTAGAACATGGACTATTCGAGAATCTTCAGGTTCAAATACAAAGTCTTGTAGCATGACAATACCAGGGGCAGAACCCTGCCATTGTGGATGTCTTCGGAAGGTGGAGAAGTTTTGATGAGAGAAGTTTTGAACGTAGCGAGACAAGGTTTCCAGTTCCGGTATCTGGTGTCCGAGATTACCGGAGAGGCCAGGATGATTCTGTGAGAGTCGACAATGTTCTTCGGGCTCGAAGTCCATTGATATGTAGGGCAAGGGTGCATGGCTTTCGGACTCTTGCTGACACGTACTCCGCATGAAAAAGAAGTGGACACCTGTAGTACTGCGAGATGCTCCCAGGTCGACAAGCACTGGAGGAGGCTGGAGAGTAGGGTGGGCCGAACGGAGGAGGTAAGGCATTGTCTGACTGACATACAGGTTGATATAGCATGATATACGACCTATGCGGCGAGATCAAGAATAAGTATTTGAGGATGGCCGAGCTACAGTGTTGAATGTTGAAGGGTCTGAGAATGGATATGATATTGGTGGCCAGAATCCCGTCGCGTCCTGACCACAGAGAGGTGTTAGCGCCGAGAGTATGTTGAGTTGATTGCTGCACGTTCCAGAGATAGACGGTGAGAGTTGGCATGAAGAGATGACGACGACAACGAGGGTTGCACGTTGAGAGGAGGCCGCGCGTACGGTTGGAAGGATGTTCAACATCACGTGTTCGAGTTAGGGCAGGGGCTGGTGGACTTGAAACTGTTCCCAATGGAGACGTTCACACGACAAACTTGGGGATTCAAAGAAACTTGGGGATTGCAGGCTTGGTATTGTTCAGCAAACTTGCAGCGACCCGCGATGACTTGGCCCAAGTTCACAAGTGTCGCAAGCTGTGCAAGTCGCCGAAGTGATTTGTAGTTTTGCTGATGCCGGAGGAATAGCGGAGATTGGGCATCAACCGAACAAATTGAGGGTGTGCGCTCTGGACGACAGGGATAAGGACATGCTGGACCACGAGGGCTCATAGGTCCTTGGTGGACCATGGCGGAAACCTTGATTATTTATACGGACTATTACTTAATGCTCTGAGGACCGCCTCTACTGAGCAATGCTGACTGAAGACGGCGAACATGCTATTCGTTGAACTCGCCAAGGCCATCATCGCTCTCACTACCTCACCGTGGGCTCTACTCTGTCTGCTAGGGGCTACTCATCAATTCTGGCAAATCCCCTTGTGGGTATATGCCACGTAAACGACCTTTTCCGATCCTGGCTGTGCATCTCGTCGATGTTCTGAGCATGCGTCCTCCGTGTATGCTGAGGACGTTGGGATTCGGTGCTATCGGCACTTATCTTTACCATTCAAGCCGACGATCTTGAAACAACATCTTCTGCTCTGCTCTGCTCTGGCGACCATATCTACCTCGGTGTCAGTCGTTGCAGATTCGAGGATCTGGCACTGTTCGTTTGGCAGCTTCTGGTATGGCCTCTCGGATCGTGAAAGATGGATAAGACGGAGTCAGCCTGGCTATCTCAGGTGACGGTAATGTCTGGTCGGAGAAGCCCGATGTGAAGCTCTGCGGCACCGTATCATAATCCTCTGAAGATTCCATGCGAACTCCTGCTCTGAAAATCGAAGATTCCAAAGCTTGGATGAGCTGCGGAGCTGTCTGTACAGTGCTCGGAGCAAGGTATATAAATCTTCGTTGAACGATCCTTGTTGCCCATCCCTTCGTTCCCTTCCTCCTCCATCTTTATTCCATCACTTATTCATTTATTCCACTCATCCCCTTGAAGAGCCATTCATTCGCTCGCTCTTTCATCCTTTTACACATACATTCTTTTTTCTTCTCGTTTCCACATGTCTCAATATATCAATCCCGCGGAAGTGGTAAGCTAATGTCTTCGTGACTCACACACACAAGTTGATGAGCATATCTCTCAGTTTTCGATGGGTGACCCATCCATGATGTTAGGAACGCTCAGTGCTGAAGACAACTCGGATAACAACATCGTTGCGCCCACGGCCTACACATTCCCCGACAGCAGCACCCTCGACTTCAATCCTTTCGATGGTTACACTGTCCCCACTGCGATGAACCAGCCCCTTCAGGGCTTGTCGCATGATTATGTCATGTCCGACACTTCCATGCTCCCCGAGCACGCGAACTACACCTCGCACGGCTCTCAAAATTACGACCCCGGTTGGGTCAACATCAATACGGTCGACTCCCTCCACTCGGCACCATTCATTCGTCACCTCCCGGCTACCAACGTTCACACCCCCCGTCGCCAGATGACCATCAACACCAACGTCTTTCCCGACATCCCCACTTTCGATGAGTTCAGCCCGAGTGTCGGAACTCCATCTTCGTCTGCCGCTTCTCCCACCACGTATTACCCAGTCAAAATGACGCCTGCAGGCTTGAGTGCCACTAGAGCACGACGTGCAGATCAGGAGAAGCCAGGAAAATTCATTTGTGGAATTTGCGGTGGGGATTTTACCCGGAGATCAAATCTGGATGGTACGCCATCGCTTTAATGATGTTTCCAACTGCAGGTCTTGACCAATTCTTAGCCCATACCCGCTCTCATTTGGGCGTGAGACCTTACAGTTGCACTGAGTGTAACGGTAAGTTCGGTACCAGGAGCGTTCTTAACCGCCACAAGCGAGCCCTGCATCCTGATCGCGCATGAAAAGTTGGTCTTGCTTATCGATATCTTTTCTGGTCTTCTCGATGCTGATGCGGAACAGCAAACACCTTTTTCACCACACCATCGACTGGCAGGTGTCCGTCTCGACGTACTCAACCATCTTTTCACTCTTTTCTCGGCGATCTGGATATCTGCCCTCTTCATCGTTAGCCTGGCTTGTTCTTCCTAGTATAGTATTTGTTATCCTCTGCGTTAATTTAACGGGAGGTGTCCCTCGTCCCTTTATCGGTTAGCCCAGCCAAGACGGCAATAGGGCATTAAAACCCTAACCTTGTTTTGGACAGATGTGCAAACAAGGGCAAATACTTGCCGTGATGAGGGGATACACACTCCCTTCATTCCTGATCATGATGGACTTTCAGAATCCATCGTCCGGGCCGTTGTGCACCCTTTGGATCGATCATCAAATGCCTTGCATCTCGCTCCCAATACAATGGCGATTGTGGGCGACAGTGGACACACTGCATGGCAATAGTGATCGGACGCCACATCTCGCTCTTGTTTTTGGTAGTTCACGCCGACTCGTGTTGCCCTAAAGTCTTCAGCAAACCCCAGTCTCTGATCATTCCACGTGTGTGAACTGTCCAGGTGATTCTACAGCCTCACGAAGTCCCTGAGCTCAGTACTTCCATTCATAGAACTCCTCCCCGACCCAGAGCTTTCCTCCCCATAATCCAGCCCAGGTCCTTCACAGCCAGACCCACGTCGCTGCTCAGTTCTCAATTCTCACGCTTTACGTTAGTGAAGTGACGTAGTAACCCAGCGCATTGCGCTGAACTGCAAGCCTATTTATCCCTGCAGTGCCATCCCACTCACTCCTTGTCTTCTTTCACAACCTCTTCGACTCACGGAGCAACCATCACCTACTACTATGGAATTTCCACCCCTCCTCATTTCTCCCCCTGGCGATGCTGGGATAGCAGGTCACTTCAATAATCTCAATTTGGAGGCAATAGACGACGAGTAAGCGCTCTCGGGCATTGTATGTTTCAAAGCTCATTCCAAATTCGTAGGAAGCTCTCAGTCTCATTGATACCTCCTACTCCACCTTCCACCACCTCTCCGCTGCAATCCAACCCAGGAAACTCCGACGACTCGGAATTATTCAATCTTTACATCCAGTTTCCCGACGAAGACAACAATCGCTTTCGACTAGGTCAGGGTCTTGGAGCAGAGTTGGTCCCCATTACTACCGAAGCCTCTACAAGCCCGACTATACTCTTCGCACAAGATGGTCCAGCATCACCCATGCCTTTCAATATACCCATAGACGAAGGCCTCCAGTCTCCCATAGAGGTCCCGGTAGCTGACTCATTCTCTACGATAACCCCAACGATACCGAAATTCTACCTCTCTCAATCCCTCACTGTCCGACCATCGGAAGTATTTGGAGTTTATAGAGAACGACTGCGAGTGGTAACTTCACACCAGGACTTTCCACTCTCCGACTCTCTCGCGACTGTCGGCGAATTGTACCTCGGGACGCCGAGCTCGGACTTCCCATCATCGAATCCGAGTCCGTCAACTTCTGATAGCGATCCACCCCCGTGGATCGCACATCAGTCCGTTCCTGCGCAGCACGCTCTACCCACTCATCCCCCAACCCCCGACCTCCAACCTCCCCAGCATCGTCGTACTGTATCCACAGGAGATATTCACAGTGCTTGTGATCGCCGGGCAACTATTCATGTTCGGAGCAAGAGTTCTGAGCAGCTTGAACTCCCAGTAAATCTGCTTCTCCCTTCAAACCCCTCCGAGGTTGACCTCGGTTGCCATTCCATAAATCATGACCTCCTCACACCCCAGCCATATGAACGCGATCACCTCTCGAACGGTTTGGAAGGACTTGGCGTCGACGCTCGTAGGAGCAGAAGCCGTAGTACCTCCACAGAAGGCCGAGGTGGGAGCCGGAGCAGGGATGCCAGTCTGGGAGGGCACGGTTGCATTCCAAGACGAGCTTCTCCTTACAGACGTCGAGGCTCGTTGTCATCGAGTTCCAACAACCAGTTGTCCCCCGAGGCCCACTTCGTCTACCCTCGCAGCTCCACTTCCTCCTTCGACGACGGAAGTCCGCAACCACACTGGGATGACCATGCGGGTCCACCTCCATCGCCCTCACCCTCGCCCTCCATCTCAGCATCGTCGTATTCACCATCGCCAAGTTTACTTTCTCTTGGAGATACATTCCTTCCTGACGATCGCGGCGAGGGATCAAGCCATCAGGACAACCCCGGACCACACTCGACGTCTATCTCGGCTTCTATTCAAGCTGAGGGGCAAGATGGTGGTGTTGAATTAGATGGAGAGGATGTTAGGAAGTGCAGGACGACTCGGGCGGCGAGGAGGGCGAGCGATGGCAGGCGAAAGGACGAGTACAAATTTTTTTGCAAGTTTTGTAAGGAAGGTTTTACGAGGAAGGAAAGCTTGAAGAGTGAGTAACGAAGCATATTGTTGTTTTCGCTGGGATATCATTTGCGTCGAGTTCTGTCTCATGTTACTTTGATGACTGACCTTTACTTCGAACAGGTCACTATCGCTCACGCGAAGGGATCAAGGGGTTTCTTTGTAACCTTTGCCGGAAACCCTTCTCAAGCAAGAGTGACTGTAACCGCCATGTGAAGCATGTACACCGGTGAGCCTTAACCACAGCTTCTACGTGGTGGTTAGCAGCGGCTGACACTTTGTAGGGATGTCAACTCTGGGCCCGACTAGGGTGTCGTATTCGACTCTACCTCATTGTTGACCAACGCACTGGTACCCGTCCTTCTGTCCCTCGAATGGTCGTGTTTCATGTCATCCGAACCTCAACCGCTCACTAGATCATCAACTTATCCATGGAGTCTGGAGGACAGCATCGTTTCTTGGACGGAACTGGATTGCTCGGTCAGAGTTGACGTGTAGTGTGGGAGTGTGGCGAAGAGGGTAGACGAAAGGTGGAGTTGACCCTCATTCCAATACTCCCCTGAGCAAACCGGGGTTGTGCGGCATGCGGGTGTGGCTGCTGTTGGCTTGAGCCTGGTTCCAGTTCTACCGATCCTGCCTTGTCGAATTAACGGCTTTATGGACTCAGTCACCGCTCAGCCAATCTCTCCTCAGTATCAACGCCACGTCGACGGAAATTTAACGTAGAAGTCAACGATGATGGATGGTGGTCCCCTTTCAAGGTTCATCGAGGACAACCCAAGAACCAAGGTCTCGAAGGGGTCGGATGGACGACAATCCATCGCCTCTGTTTGTGCTATGGGGGGAGACTATCCTGGACGATGGTGTGGAGGGGTCAGTCAACATAGACGGGAATAAAGTCGTTTGAACGTTGCTCGTGGTCTTAGAAGACCCGAACCCGGGCCGTTTCCAAATGATGCTGGCGCAGATGCTTGCAACATGGCGAAATGGTGTATGCGATGTCGCGGAAAAACATGAAATCAAAGTCAAGACAGGAGCGGCATTCGTCGCCCTACTACTTATCTGTAAGTGAGACCCAGTGACCCATCATATTGAGCCCCGGAAGTGGACTGAGACATACAGAGTCCCAAGAGCTGATGGTCCGTAGGTCCTCCGTGGACTGTTGCGGGACCTTCCTTGAATCAACTGCAGCGACGGAGTGGCGCAAAGCACTGCATGCTAACTGTCGACGACGAACTTGTTATGTTGATGAACTCGTTGGGGCCATCATCGCGCTCATTGACCTGCCGTGGACTTTGCTCTGTCGCTGCTTGGGGCTACCCATCAATTCGCGCACAGACCCTGTGCATTGACGTCGAGTCTGCCACGTAAACGACCGTTCCGACCCCTGGGCTGTGCTAGCTGTGCATCTCCTTCCTCCCGTGGCACCCTCTGTGTGTGCTGAGGATGGAAATTTGCGTGACTTCGTCGGGACTCAGTGCTGTCACCCTATCTCGGCCGTCCTAGCCGATAATCTTGAAACAACTTCTTCTGCTCTGTGCGTTCTGGCAACCGTATCTTCCTCGCTGTCAGTTATCGCAGCCTCGAGGAGTTGGCACTGTTTACTTGGCATCTTCTGGTATGATATCTCTCAAACCGTGAAACACGGATAAGAGGGAGTGAGTCTGGCGATCCCAGGTGACTTCTAACGCTCTGTGCGGGATCAGCCCAATGTGAAGTTTTGCGGTACCGTTATTACTCTCATTCCCCTGCAAGACGTTATTTTCTCAGAAAACCTAATATATCGAACCTTGGGGAGCTGCGCAGCCCGTCCGTACGGCGCACGGGATGGGGGCATATAAACGATTGTTACAGCCTATACGTTTCTGCGTGCGCTTCCTCCTCCATTATTATTTGTTCATTTATTCATTCGTTCGACTTGCTCTCCGAAAGAGCCACTCATTCTTACATTCATTCTGACATTTATTCATTTTTAATTTCCACATGTCGGGATACTTCAACCCCACGCAACCTGTAAGTTCATGTTCTTCGTGACTCAGACACACGTGTTAATGGACTTGCCCATTAGTTTGGGATGGGCGCCCCATCCATGGGGCCGGGAACCTTCAGCGCTGGAGAAGAAAACTCAGACTACCAGATCGATGCGCCCTCCACCTTCGCGTTCACCGACAACAGCGCATTTGGCCTCGATACTTTCAATGGTTACACTGGCCTGACTGCGATGAACCAGCCACTTCAGGGCTTGCCCTACGATCATGCAATGTACGACACTTCCATGGTCCCGGGCCACGCGAATTATACCACATACAACCCTCAAAGTCCCCACTCCGGTTGGGCCAACACCAATATGGTCGATGCTCATCACTCAGCACCATTCGTTTATCATCTCCCGGCCACCAATGTTCACGCCTCTAATCCCCAGATGACCATCAACACCAACATCCCTCCCTACTTTCCCCCTTTCAACGACTTCAGCCCGAGCGTCGGAACTCCATCTTCGTACACCTCTTCTCCCACCCCAGTTCAATCCGTCAGGGTGTCGCCTGCAGGTTTGAGGGCCAGTAGAGCACGACGTGCGGATCGGGAGAGGCCAGGAGCTTTCATTTGTGAAATTTGCTTCCAGGATTTTACTCGGAGATGTAATCTGGATGGTACGCCACCTCTTCAACGATGATTCCAACCGCAGGTCTTGACCGGTTTTTAGCCCACACCCGCTCTCATTTGGGTCTGAAACCTTACGCCTGTACCGAGTGTACCCGTCAATTCGGTACCAAAAGTGTTCTCAACCGCCACAAGCGAGCCCTGCACCCTGACCTTGCATGAAAAGTATGTCTCGCTTATCGATATCTTTCCTCGTCTCCTCGAGATTGATGCCGAATAGCGAACACTTTTTTATCCCACCAATTGGCTGGCCGGTGTCCTGTTTCAACCTCACTCCACTTAACCTTCTTTCTTCTCGTCTCTCCTCAGCGATCTGGAATCCCGGATATCTGGCCCCTTTGCGATTGCTTGGACTTGTCTTCCTAGTAGAGCGCATGGGTAACCAAGGCGATAATATAATGGAGGGCCTTCTCTCCTTCCTTTGTTTGGTTAGCTCAGCTGGTGGGAATGGCCGCAAGACGGTGATGGGACCTTAAATCCTATAACCTTGTTTCGGACATATATGCCATCAGCAGTTCGCTAACAAGGGCAATCTCTTGCCGAGTCTCTCGTCGTCGCGCATTATGTATGGAAGAAAAGTGATAAGTACATATTCCGTTCATTCTCCGCGGAGAACTGATTGGACTTGATGTAATTACAGAATCCATCGGTCCGGGCTGTTGTATACTATTCCGAATTCATCAACACGCCTTGCCACATCGCGAAGTTCCAAAACAATGAAGATTGTGGGTGTTTATGGACACGCACCATACATGGTGTTAGTACGGTGATCCGACGCCATATCTCGCTCTTGTTTTTTTGGGATATCATGCCATTTGTGCTGCCCTAAAATTCCACAGCCAATCCCAGTCGCCGATCGTTCCGCGTGTGAGCACTGCAGGTGGGCGAGCCTGCGCTGCCTCACGAAGCCCGTGAGCTCAGTACTTATTTCCATCCACAGCACTTCTCCCCGAGCTCTCCACAAAATCGAGCCCGGGTCTTCACAGCCTGTCCCTTATCGCTGCTCTGTTGTCAGTCTTGACGTTACTTGAGTGACGCACCCAGCGCATTGCTCTGAAGGCTTATTTATCCCACTGGCAGCGCCATCGCAGTGACTCTTTTCTTCCCTCACAACCACTTCGACCTCGCGGAGCAACCATTGGCCACTACTATGAGTCTTCCACCTTTCTTCAGTGCTCCCCTCGGCGATGCTGGGATCGCAGTGGCCTTCAATAATCTCAATTTGGAAGAGGCAATGGATGTCCAGTAAGTGCCCCGTTGCGGGGTCTGTTTCGAAGCTCACTTCAAGTTCGTAGAGATATTTCAATCTCCGTGATAGCTCCCTCTCGGTCTTCCAGCCCCACTCCACCCCACTCCAACCCGGAATCCTTTTACGATGAATTGATGAACTCCTTCATCAACTTTCCCTCAGATCAGGATCTTGGGGTAGAAGTCGTCGCCATCACTACCGAAGTCCCGACAGCCCCGACCATCCTTTTCGCGGAAGACAGTCCACGACCAACACGATCCATGTCCTTCAACATACCCATAGAGATCCCGGTAACTGACTCGACGTCATTCTCTACGATACCCCCAACAATACCGAAACCGTACCACTCTCGTCCCCTCACTTTCCAACCATCTGAAATATTTCAAGACTATCGAGAACTACCTCGAGTAGTCACTTCACACCAGGGCTTTTCACCCTCGGACTCCCTTGCGGAATGGGCTCTGGGAGCTCCTAGTTCGGACTTCCCATCGTCGAATCCGAGTCCGTCAACTTCTGAGGGGGACCCACCCCCGTGGATCGCACTTCAGTCCGCCCCTACACAGCACGCTTTACCCTCATTTCCTTCAACTCTCGACCATCAACTCCCCCGGCATCGTCGTACCGTATCCGATGGAGGTCTGCACAGCGCCAGTGCTCGGGCACTTATCCACGGTAGGAGCCAGAGCTCTGGGCAGCTTGAGACCCCAGTGAATATGATCCCTCCTCGAAGCCGGCCTCAAGACCTTGCTCGCCATTCCATGAATCATGATCTCCTCACGCCCCAGCCATATGGACACGATTATCGCGAACGTCGACCGGAAGGACTCGTCACCGATGCTCGCAGGGGCAGAAGCATTACTTCTATCAGAGGCAGAGGTGTGAGCCGGAGTAGGGACGCAAGCCGAGGAGGGCATAGATCTGCAAGACGACCTTCTCCCTACGGACACAGAGACTCATCGTCATCGTGTTCCAATACACAGTTATCTCCAGAGGCTCCCTTCATTTACCCTCATTGTCCCACTCCCTCCTTCGAAGGAAGTCCGCAATCTCACTGCCAGTGGGACGGTTATGCAGACCCGCCTCCATCACCATCGCCTTCGCCTTCGCCCTCTATCCCAGCATCTTATTCTCCATTGCCAAGTGTGCTTTCTCTGGAACAAGCGTACCTTCCCGATGATCGTGGCGAGGGGTCAAGCCATCAAGGCAATTTCCGATCATACCCGACGTCTATCTCGGCTTCTAGTCAAGATGGAGGGCAAGATGCTGATGTTGAGTCAGATGGAGAGGACTTTGGGCCATGCAAGACGACTCGGGCAGCGAGGAGGGCGAGTGAAGCCAGACGAAGGGGCGACCACCACTTTATCTGCAAATATTGTAAGGAAGGTTTTACGAGGAAAGAAAGCTTGGAAAGTGAGTGCCGAACAATATAATCATCATCATTTTCTCCACGATATTACTTCCATCAAGCTCTATCCCTCGTCACTCTGAGTAGCTAACCTTGTCCTTCCTTTTGATAGGTCACTATCGCTCACGCAAAGGTATCAAGGAATTCCTTTGCAACCTTTGCCAGAGAGCTTTCACGAATGGGAGGGATCGTAACCGTCATGAGAAGAGCGTACACAAGTGAGCCTTATAATAAATACAGCTTCTCCATGGTGCTTAGCGGTAGCTGACACTTTGTAGGGATATCAACTCTGGGCCCGACTAGGGTGTCGTATTCGAGTCCACCTCATTATTGATCAACGCACTGGTACCCGTCTTTCTGTCCCTCGAATGGTCGTGTTTCATGTCATCCGAACCTCAACTGTTCACCAGGTCATCGACATGTCCATGGAGTTTGGAGCCATCATTTCTTGGATGGAACTGCACTACTCGATGCCTTGATTCTTCGGTTGTCCTTGGTGAACCTTGAAAGGGGACCACCATCCATCATCGTTGGCTTCTACGTTATGTTTCCGTCGATGTGCCGTTGATACTGAGGAGATGTTGGGCGAGCGGCGACTGAGTCTGTAAAGCTGTGAATTTGATAAGGCAGGATCGGTGGGACTTGAACCCGGCTCAAACCAACAGCAGCCACACCCTCACGACGCTCAACCCAGGTTTGCTCAGAAGAATATTGGAATGAGAGTCAACTCCACCTTCCGTCTGCCTCCCCGCCATACCCCACGTCAACTCTCCTCAAAGGGGTCTGATGGACGACCAATCCATCGCCTCTGTTTGTGCTATGGGGGTGTGACTGTCCTGGATGATGGTGTGGAGGCGCCCGTCAGCATAGACAAGAATCAAGTCGTTTGAACGTTCCTCGTGGTCTTAGAAGACCCAAAACCTGGCCGTTGACAAATGACACTAGTGCAGTTGCTTGCAAAATGGGAAAATCGGAACGTATCTGACAGGATCAGCTTCGATGTTGTGGAAAAACATGAAATAAAAGTCGAGACAGGAGCGGCATTCGTCACCCTACTACTTATCTGTAAGTCAGACCCATCTTACTGAGCCCCGGAAGTGGACTGAGACGTATACAGAGTCCCAAGCAAACTTCGAATCTCAAACGAAGGTCAGGATTGTTACTAGCCAGTATCAGCAAATTACATCTGCGACTTCAGAGTTGAGGGTCCATAGGTCCTCCGTGGACTGTTTTGCAGGACCTTCCCTTAGTCAGCGGCGGAGTGGCGCAGAGCACTGCATGCTAACTGTCGACGACGAACTTGTTATGTTGATGAGCTCGTCGGGGCCGTCATCGCGCTCATTGACCCGCCGTGGACTTTGCTCTGTCGCTGCTTGGGGCTACCCATTAATTCTCGCAAAGACCCTGGCACTGTAGCGTCGAGTCTGCCACGTAAAAGTCCGTTCTGACTCCTGGGCTGTGCTGGCTGTGCATCTCCCTAGTCTCCCGAGCTTGCACCTTCTATGTACGCTGACGATGGAATTCTGCATCACTTCGTTGGGACTCTGTGTTATCGCCGCTTTCTTCGCCGTCCAAGCCGATAATCTTGAAACAACTTCTTCTGCTCTGTATTTTCCGGCAACTATCCCTCTCTCACTGTCAGCCGTTGCGGCCTCGAGGTGTTGGCACTGTTTAATTGGCGTCCTCTGGCATGACGTCTCTGAAATCGTGAAATATGGATAAGACGGAGTGAGTCTCGCGATCTCGGGTGCCCTCTCATGCTCTCTGTCGGAGACACCCGATGTGAGGTTCTGCGGTACCGTATTATCACACTCCTTCCTCCGAAGACTCGAGCTCAGAAAACCTAATATCTCGAAGCTTGGATGAGCTGCGCAGCCGTATGTACAGTGCTCGGGACGGGGTATATAGACCCTCCCTGAACGATTTATCACAGCCCATTCCTTCTTCTTTCCGTTCTCCCTTCCCTTCATACTTATTCATTCACTTATTCATTCGTTCCACTCATCCTCTCATAGAGCCATTCATTTGCTTACTCTTTCGTTCTTTTATACATACATACTTTTTATTATTATCCCGACATGTCCCGGCGCATCAACCCCACGGAAATGGTAAGTTGATGTTTCTTCACTACTCAGATACACAAGTTGATGAGGACACCTTTCAGCTCGGGATGAATGACCCATCAATGGCATTGGAAACCCACAGTGCTGAGGAAGACAACTGGTATAACTGGCAGATGGAGACAGCCCCCACCTTCACGGACACGAACATGGACACCTCCTGGCCCGAAGCTTTACATGAGGACACTTTCTCGACTGTGATGAACCAGCCCCTCCATGCGCCGTATGATTATGGCCATGGCGTATTCGACAGCTCCATGACCTCCAGACACGCGAGTTATACCCCATACTATCCCCAAAATCCTGACCCCAGTTGGGGTTACGCCAATTCGGTCGATGGTCGTCACTCGGCGCCATTCGTTGATCATGTCCCGACCACCGGCGTTCACACCACTTCTCGCCAGATGACCATCGACACTAACGTCTCTCGCTCCTTCGCCCTCAACGATATAAGCCCAAGTGTCGGAACTCCATCCTCTTACACCCCTTCCCCCTCCCACTATCAACCGGTCAGAATGTCGCAAGCGACAAAGAGCGCAAGTAAAGCGCAACGTGCAAATCCAGAGAACCGAGGAAACTTCATATGCGAAATTTACTTTGATGACTTTACTCGGAAATGTAATCTGAACGGTACGCCACCTCTCCCATGATGTTTCTCTCCGCAGGTAATCCATCGTGCTGAGACGTTGCTTTCCCCATTTTTAGCCCACATCCGCTCTCATTTGGGTCAGAAACCCTTTCGCTGCGCTCAGTGTCACCGCGGATTCGGTACCAAAAGCGTCCTTACTTGTCATGAGCGAACCCTGCATCCTAACCGTGGATAAAAAGTTCGTCTGGCTTATCTTTCCTCGTTCCTGGGTGCTGATGCTGATGCCGAATAGTGAACTCTTTGTTTACCTCACCAATTGGTTGGCCATTCTCCTGTTGATCTTACTCCAGCATTCGTTCTTTTCTCTACTCCGAGGGCGATCTGGATACGCGACCCCTTTATTGTATGTCGACATGTCCTTCCTAGTATAGTGCACGTCTCCCGTTTGATAATCACAAGTGAAAGTTGACCTTTCCTCCTTTGTTTCGTCAGCCAAGTGGCGGAGCTAAGACGGCCTTAATCGATTGATCCCTAAACTTGTTTCAGACAGATGCGATCAGCCCTTTTGAGTCAATAATGGCAATCACTTGTTTTAGTAGGATACGTATTCCGTTCATTCTCTGTGAAGAACCACTGATCATGATGGACTTGATGTAAATACAGAATCCATCGGTTCGGTTGTTGTCATCCCGAACTTACTGTATCATCAAAAACGTCGCGAAACTCTCAAACAATGGCGATTGTGGGTGTTAATGGACACATATCATGCATGGAGGTAGTTACGCTGATCCGGTCGCGCGCCACTCTTATTTTTGGGAGATTATGCCAACTCCTTGTCCTGGAATTCTGCAGCTGCAGCCAATCCCAGCGTCCGATCGTTCCGGGTGAGAACCAGTCAGGCGGTGAGTCTGCGCTGCCTCTCGAAGCCCTTGAACTCGATAATGGAAATCGATTTTCAGAGCTTCCATCCGCAGAACTTCCCCCAGAGCTCTCCTCCACACAATCCAGCCCAGACCTTTCACAGCCCGGCCGATAGCTCTGCTTAATTCTCGTACCTCGATGCCACTGCAGCTGCGCACCCCAGCGCATTTCTCGGAAGGCTTATTTAGCCTTACAGTGCCTTCGCAGGGGCTGGCAATTTTACTTTTCTGACAACCTCTTCGACCTCGCGGCGCAACTGTTTCCTACCACTATGGACTTGCAATCATTCTTCAGTGCTCCCCTCGGCGATGTTGGGACAGCAGGGGACTTCAACAATGTCAATTTGGGAGCAATGGATGATGAGTAAGTGCTACGTTGCGGGGTCTGTTTCGAAGCTTATTTCAAGTTCGTAGGGATTTTTCGTTCTTGTTCATACCTCCCACCCCCATTCCGCAGTACTCCAACCCAGGAATCTTTGATGACGAAACTCTCGACTCCCTCATCCATTGGCCCGAAGAAGAGGATAACAACCGCCTTCCGTTGGATCAGAGTCGTGGGGCAGAGTTCGTCCCCATCACCGCCGAAGCCTCTAAAGCCCCGTCCATCCTTCTCGTCCAAGGCGGGACACGACCAACGTCATCCATGCCCGTCAACATACCCATCGAGGGAGGTCTCTACCCCCCCATAGACGTCCCGATAACTGAAGCTGATACGCTATTATCCACGATACCCCCAACAATACCGAAACCCTATCCCTCTCATCCTACCACTCTCCAGCCATCCGAAATAATTGACCCTTGTCGAGAACAACTTCGAGTGGCTATTCCACGCCATGAGCCTTCTCTCCCAGATTCCCTCGCGATTTCCGGGGGCCCATACCTGGGAACTCCTGGCTCGGGCTTTCCATCATCGAATCCGAGTTCCTCAACTTCCGAGGGTGGTTCATCACTGTGGAACGCACTCCAGTCCGTTCCTACACCCCACGCTCTACACACATCTCCTTCAACCTCCGACCATCAACTCCCCCGGCATCGTCGTACCATATCCAATGGAGGTATGCACAGTGCCAGTGCTCGGGCACCTATTCATGGTCGGAGCCAGAGCTCTGGGCAGCTTGAAACCCCAGTAAAGCCGATTCTCCCTCGAAGCCCCTCCGAGGCTGACCTCGGTCGCCATTCCATAAATCCTGACTTCCTCATGCCCCAGCTTTTTGGAGCCGATCATCGCGAACATCGACCGGGAGAACTTGTCATCGGTGCTCGCAGGGGCAGAAGCTCTACTTCTAGCAGAGGTAGAGGTGGGAGCCTGAGCAGGGACGCAAGTCGGGGAAAGTATAGATCTGCAAGACGACCTTCTCCCTACGGACAAAGAGGCTCATCCTCATCGTGTTCCAATACACAGTTGTCTCCAGAGGCTCCTTCCATGTACCCTCATAGTCCCACCTCCTCCTTCGAAGGAAGTCCACAATCTCACTGGGATGATTATGCAGATCCACCTCCATCGCCATCGCCTTCGCCGTCTATCCCAACATCATCTTATTCCCCATCGCCAAGCGTACTTTGTCTAGAACAAGCGTGCCATCTAGATGATCGTGGCGAGGGGTCAAGCAATCAAGGCAATTTCAAATCACACTCGATCCCTATGTCGGCTTCAAGTCAAGATGGAGGGCAAGATACGAATGTTGAATCTGACGGAGGTGACTTTGGGCCATGCAAGACGACTCGGGCAGCGAGGAGAGCGAGTGAAGCCAGAAGACGGGGCGACCACCACTTTATTTGCAAGTATTGTAAGGAAGGTTTTACGAGGAAAGAAAGCTTGGAAAGTGAGTGCCGAAACAATTCGTCATTTTCTCCGGAATATTATTTGCATCGAGCTCTCTCCCTCGTTAATCTGATTAGCTAACCTTGTCCCTCCTGATAATAGGTCACTATCGCTCGCGCAAAGGTATCAAGGAATTCCTTTGCAACCTTTGCCGGAAAGCTTTCGCGACTGGGAGCGATCGTAATCGTCATAAGAAGAGCGTACACAAGTGAGCCTTCAATACAGCTTCTGCACGGCTTTCCGCAGTCGCTGACACCTCGTAGGGATATCAATCCTTGACCAGAAGTTCCAGAGCTTGAAGAAGGCTATGAAGTCTGCCCTATGATTGATCGAGATTCAACACCCTTGTTGGTTGTTCTCTCTGTCGCGCGTCATGTTTCATGTCATCCGAATTTTCACTAGGTCGTCGAAGTATCCGCGGAGCAAAAACCAGTGCACCTCTTCTTGGATGGCAGTGTTCGGACCGATCTGTTTTCTGGGGTTGTTGAGGTTGCGTTCTTGGATTCGGATGGTCGGGAAATATCTGATCGGAGGAATCGTTATGGACCGTCTACTGGGGAACAAGACCCGCTTTCTCGCTTGCTTTTGCCGACTGCAGTATTGGTGTAACGCTGCTATAGCATTGCTTTACCACATCGTCGGCCTTGCTACTTATTCAACAGGTGCAAATTCCTGTAAATTCGCTAGTCCCTGAAAAATTGTGGTCTTCCTGCCAATTTGATGTGTGCTTCCACTCTCACTTTGATGATACTGTAACCCCAAATTTGAATCGCAGGGGGCTTGTAATTGAACAAAGTTTGGCGATCATTGCAGGGACTCGCGCGAGTCGGCATGTGCCGGACAGGCGGCCACGTTACGCCACGTTGTGCATGCCACGTTTACGCCACGAGCACGGCCCCTGAGATCGTCAAACAAACATGTTCCATTCTCCGTCATTCCATGGAACTTCTGAAGTGCTCTGAACTTATCTCCACCAATGTAATTCATCCTCGCGCTCTCCCTCGATTTCAGTCCTTTCCGCGCTACCGTCGACGCCCTGGTTTGCTTTTCAATTCGGCCTCTGATTCGGAACTCACACTGAGTAATTATTACCGATTTTTTTGGGGGGGATGACAACGAGAGAGGGGAAATGGTCCTGGCATTAATCTGCACCAAACTGTCTCATATTTGGTACCATCGTCTCCTCGATCGTAATTTCGAAAGTCGTCAAGTTACCACTCTGGGGCTGTGTGTCATTCACTCCAGCCTGGTCCGTCCCGTCGAGTCTCCAAGTATGACGTTAAGTTGGGAACTCTACCTCTCCCAACTCGTCCGAGTCACGGCTGGCAGGGATGAGACGTAAGATTGTTACAAAGGTACCGTCGATCCGATGAAATGAACTCCTCAGCTTCGCTGGCCTGATTGATACTGTGTTTCAGGCTAACGGATCCTCAAGGCCCTCATATTTTGCTTAATCGTAGCCACCGACATCAGGTTTCGGAGGAACCCGCAGATGTCAGTCACGTTGTTGCAACCGCTGTGCTATCCTGAGCATTTGGTAAACTTCTTCTTGAAGATGCAATCTCTGTGGAGGTACTCGTGCTGACGGAGAGCAAGCCGTGTCAGATAGCCGAGGCGTTTCTGGGACTGCATCATTACGCGAAGGGAACATTCACGTCGCAAGCAGGGACTTGGGAAAGAGGTGGCGTAATCATCCCGAAATGAACCCCTTCTTTCCCAGATCGTCTTTGCGACTCCTTAATCATTTCTATGCTTTTTTAACATTTCCACCGCAACTACTATGTGTCTGGGTGCGCTCGCTTGATCTAGTTCGGAATCAATATCAGTCTGGAGGATGATCCCGCGAACCTAATACAGGTCCACGTTGCACAATACGACTTTACGTCTCCTCCGTCTCCGCGAGGCAAAACTTGGTGGTATGGGATATATAAGAGCAGTATTGGACAGTAAACACCAGAGGGCACTGCGCTTTCTCGTTGCCATCGGTTGTAAAAATTTCTTGCCTTTTGATTTCTTGACTCGTTTTTAATCATTCATTCTTCTCCACCCCCACCCTATAATCTTCGCATCTTCGCCTGTTTTCTTGCCGTTGCCCCCTTTCATTACCGCTATTCATGTCTCAAAACCAAAAACCGTTCGCCCACGTCTTCTGAATTTCCAAACATCTCAACTGATTGGTCGATTTGACAGGGATTGGATGGAGAACATTTCGATGCCTCCAGAGGATGCCTCCCTTGAATACATGTACCTGATTGACTCATTCTATGGCGTCCCAGCCTTGCCGTTCACGGTCTACCCTCCGGATTCAGGTCGATACCCAACCGGCGCACGCCACTCCTCCGCTCCCTCAGAGGTCATATCCAGTCTGACTACGTCCCTGCCATACCGCACTCATTTCTCTAACCCATATACGAACTCCCAACCCACACACCTTTCGCCGGCCGACCCATCGCTTCAGACCTACGCTTCTCAAATCGCCCCCGAGGATTTGGGACTGCCGGCACGTCGTGCCGTCGCCAATGGTGGTGCTTATGGCATATACAGCCACCCTGATCCTCCTTCCAACATAATCAGCAACCCTTTCGCCCCGCCCTGTGCATCATCTCCCTCCGTTCGCCGTCTCAATGTCGCTTCAAGTGCGATGGTGGAGGCAAGCAAAGCGAGGCGAAAGGGCCCAAATAAATTGGGCAGTTTTCACTGCCCATCTTGTGACCAAGATTTCACAAGGGGGAGCAATCTGACAGGTGTGCTTCCCCCCTTGCGCTGTCGTCTTATTTGTGCTGAGACGGTCATTCTCTGGGTTTCTCAGCCCATTTACGTGTCCATCGCAACGAACGACCGTTTTGTTGTAACGTGTGCGGCTGTACATTCACAACGCGGAGCGTTCTCAACCGCCACATCAAGAAATTACACTGACGCAGGCTCGCACAATGAGTACGATCCTTCATCGCTTTACTCCGTCGTTGGTGATGATTGATTGCCGACGTCGCAGATCGTAAACCATCTTTCTTCCTATCTATCTGCTTGTTGTGCTTGACAACCCAACGAACTTTGTTCTCTATTCCTGGTCACTCTCGTGGGCCAGTTACCCCAATAATTGTGATAGCTCTGGTGGTGATCATCAGCCGATTGAGAATCCGTTTCGCAGAGTGTTACACAACTTCTTTTTGACTTCTTTGATTATCCAATTCCCCGAACATAATCCTCTGGTAGATGAAACCTTGCCGGAAGGTCCTCGCTCTTTGTACATGCCCACGCAGCGGCACTTTTAATGTTGTAGTATCCTGTTTGGCCAAAACCTTAACCTTGTATTCAGTATTTCCTATTCGGCACAACGCTCGCAGGGCCTTATCGCGACCTGGAACAACCGTCTTTGTTCATCAACGACCTTAGAGGGTGGACGATCGCTGGGTTCCGTCCATCACATTATAGTTGGGTGCCTCTGATTTATAGCAACAACGTCGCTGGCGAAGACGGCACAAGCACCGGGCATCAGCATCTTTCCGGAGGTGACGCTAAAAACTTTGCTACACACGGCGGAAACCATTGTCTTACTCTATTCCGGCTCTGGGTAGGCACACGTTGCTTTGCCAGATCTTTGCTGCGATGGCAACCACTGATGCCAGGTTCCCGCTCCTTACCTCTCATCTTCCCACTACTTGTTCTCCGGCTGTCAACGACTCAAGCCCTTGTCTTTGGAACAATGAGCGAAACTATGCATCTCCTGTCATCTTTGTAGAGAAGTGATCTCCCCGCGATGCTTGTCCGATTCAGAGTCCGAGAAGATGTCTGGCGCTGGCTGGACGTGATTTCCATTCAGTTCAAATAGTGCTCAAATCGCAATTCCCTTGGGCCTCCATCCACCATCCTTTGCGATTTCGTACTTTTTCCGCAGCACCCTTCGACAGAGTCTCTTTCACCGCCCTTACTGAGCACGGCTGGCTGTGCTTCTCTCGTGACCCTTTCCAGCACAATCCTCTGCACCTTGGTTATAGCCTTTGTCCCACTGCCACCGCCTCTCAATTCCAAACCCCTGCTTTCTACGACAACAAGAACCGCCTTCATGAGTACTGCACCAGAGGTTGTCCATGTTTCCGATGGTGCAGTCCAATCGAAGGGGGTGGTGGGGGCGGTGGAACAGTAAGCCATTACCTGCTATGACTATCGTTTACTAAGGCGGTGATTGCAGCCCGTGGGACAGAGAGCTCTGTGAACTTCTCCTTTTCAACCGCCATACCCTCGAGCCGGAGACCTTTAGCCCTGCTGCTGCCACACGCCAACGACTTTCTCCAGCATCCGTAACGACCTATGCCACAACTACGGAACCTAACTGCTCTACCGAAGGGAACCAGCCCGGCCCCAACATGCCTGGGTATGATGATGTTGCACCAGAAATCGATGTCGTCGGCGTTCCCGAAAGCCCGATTGTTGCAGAAGGTGGAGGCCAACTTCGCCAAGCCCTTCACCTCACCATTCCAACCACTACATCTCACTTCCCCGATCCATCTTCATATATCCATTCCACGGAAGAGATGGATAGGATCTATAGCGCTGCTACTACCGGTACGCCATCTTTTGAACAATTGACGTCAGGATGCACGTCTGAGTCTTTCCGATATCCAGACTTCCAGCGACCTCTCTCTTCTCTTTCCGGTCCTTTGCGTGAAGGCTCGATGGCATCAGAGACATTGCAAGGCATTGCTGCTTCAAACTCAAGAAAGAGCAATAACTCGTTACCTTGGACAGCTCATCCAGGCTCCGCTGATCCTTCTGGTCTTGGTCCGCCTCGTCCAATCCCCGTCCGCCGCCGAAGCAAGTCCGATGCAGGTCCCCAGACAAGTCAAAGTCGACGAGAAAACGATGCTTTCTCACAACCAGAATCCGACCTGTTGGCGCCTTCGCTACATCGTCGTGGTCGCTCCGAAGTTTCGAGCATCACCTCTGGGATGTTAGATGGGAGCTGCTATCTCCAAGTTCCTCCTCAAAACCATCACTATTCACCGTTCTCTGATGCTTCGAGGGGTCGGGGTCAAACTAGAGCTTCTAGCACGACAACGAGTGGGGGCCCAAGCCGTTCTACAAGCAGTCGAATGCCTTCAAGGGACCCATCTCCCTATCCACCCCATGGCACATTTCTTCGCGGTATTCCGCCTCTGGGCACAGGGAGTCAGACATCATTCGGAGATCGGTCTTCTCTTTACCGCAGCACATCCTCATCATCGCTTGGTAGTTCATTCCATGGCAGTCCATTACCCGATAGCCCACACACCAATCCCGGTAGTCCATCCGTCCCTGGCAGTCCATACCTCCCTGGTAGTCCGTATCATGGCGGCGACTACGGCTTCCCACCTCCGTCTCCATCGCCTTCGCTCAACTCTCGTTATTCGCCGTCGCCAATGCTTCCGTTTTGTGGGGACGAATTTCCAATCAGTGACCATGTCGAAGGCTCGAGTCAAGGACCAAGCTATTCGTCCGGTCTGGGAAGGACACATCCCGACGACAGTCTGTGCAGCCAGGATGAGAGCGCTGTTCCCCTTCATGGGCTTCCACTTCCGCCGTGCGCCAGATCCCAGGCTTTAATCGATGCGGCTGAGAGGAGGCGCAAGAAGGAACACATATGTTCCTGCGATTTCTGTGGGCAGGGGTTCACTAGGAAGGAAGGTCTCTACAGTAAGCATCATATATCATCCTTTACATTCGTTCAGATTCAATCTTGGATCTATCTTGCTTGGTGAGCAACTTTCTTACCTCCTTTCCTACTAGACCACTTGAATACAGAGAAGAAGCATCCCTGCAAGAAATGCGGGAAACTCTTTGGTAGGCAGAGCGACTGCAGTCGTCACATGAAAAACAACAGTTGGTGAGTGATGACTAGACAGACATTTGCCGGAGATTGTGTTACTCACGCAAGTTGTGGATGCTTCAGTGGCAAGATATTCACACCGCCTTAATGAGTCATCCAGTTCACTCTGCCCTTCCACCGCATTCGTTGTTCTCTGACGCATTCTTCATCACAATACCATTTGAATGTGCTAGAATGTCCTTCGAGGATTCAAGATCGTGTTGTATGCTGATTCCTCGATAAACCTTTGAAATCTGTAGAACGCTTTCTTGTTTTCCTGCTCTCTTGAATCCTTTGTTGCATATCGATGTATTCCGCCTATGCGCGACGTGTTTCCATTTGTTGTCGAAGGTTTTATTGATACCCACCGCCCTAGATTATACCATCCCTTCTCGCCCTCTCATTTCCCTTTGCACATCCGAGTTGATACGTTTCACCTAGGTCCAAATATTTTCACCTGCTGTGCGCGTGGAATCTGAGATCTTGGCATGCCCACCGCACTGTATTGCACAACGGTTTCGCTCTGCAATACACTGCATATTACTAGAAGGACGTATACTGTACGTGTGTCGATTTTGGAAGTGTGCCTAGGAGTCCTGTGCCACGCGGCAGCTCTATGTTCTTCATTAGCTTGACCCCCCCATTTCTCGCATCCCCCTGATCCCAGCACTACTGGCTTGCCATTTAATTCAACTTGTTTACCTTCGTTAACCCCTCGCCGGTAGCGCTAACACTCCATTTGAAGCTGAGGCGATGGTCATCGGTCAACAAGCGACCGGGGACAACCTCAACATGCAGTGGCGTATGAGCAGATCCCTCTCTCGCTGGTTAGTGCCTATCTCGCCACTTGGCAAGATCGGAGGTCTTATGTGTCGATCTATAGAGGACAGAAACCACACGACGACCCACCATGCATGCAAACGCATGCGTTCATCGTATCTTCAACAGCCGAATAGTCCTTGAGGGTTTCCTCGCCGACTTGTTCAATGAGCGCTTATTCGACTCCAATGACAGCGACCTCCTTGAACTACCAATCTGATCCTCGGATCCTGAGATTTGTCTTGGCATCCGAGTCCTTCTCGCGTGAGATGGAGTGCCATCGGCCAGTGGCAATTGTTCGTTCAACGTATTCCATTCGTTGAAAGGGTTCAAGATGGTCGGTAAGTGCTACTTGAGCTGTTGCCGCAGTTGGCTTGTAATCTAACGAACACAACACAGCCATAGAACCCTAGACATGCAGTAAGAAAGGAGAACCATCGTGCCGAGATCGTCTAAGCCAAACGGGTGGGGGCTGCGCAAATCATGGCATATAATGAGATCTAATCTTCCTGAAAGCTCCCAAGGTGTTGATTCGCAAGATCTGTTTCCGTCGACAGATCTAGACGTTGCGATTGGGCTGTGCTCTGTTGTGTAACCCATTCAAATCTGATCGCGCAAAATCGATTGGCGGCGAGCCCAAGGAAACCAACTGGTGAAGTGATTCGTTTTCTAGGCTGCAAAGTTTTACCTTCCTCCTTGTCACACAATAGATCAGAGTGGTCATAACCGAGAAGGCAATGGAGCGGAGCTGCGGTAACAACGTGAGGTTACATTTTTTGGAACAGCTATTGGTGCTTTCGGTGGTAACTGGAGGAGCATGTCATCCAAGAACACACGCACCTCGTTTTCAAGTTGACAGTCCCAGGACTTGCCCGAGGCGGTCAGCTATGATATGGGTTTGCGTCAGGGAGTCCTGAGTCAGGAGGTTTGCACAATTACTGATGAAGGAAACGATATTTCTATGTTCGTCACCCGTGCATTCTCGAATCTCATCACCAATAATTCGACTGAGCACCCCCACTACGTCTTCGCGATGACTCTGATCACTGAGATCCGAGGATATCATTACATGAACCACACCAACCTGTGGCCACGAATCCTTTGCCGGCTTGACGCGTCAGCTCCGCGACTCCTTGCAATTCGTCCGTCGTCAAGCGGCGCAGCACACAACGACGCTTCAAAGTGTCCCATGATGTCTGCCAACATCATCTCCCCAGGCCCCACTGTTGCTTTCGTTCCTTGATCCAAACTACTCAATGTAGTCCAGATGTTCACCTCCATACTTGAATCAACCCCTCTGTGTCTGTATTCCATTCCCATCGTATGGCTTACTACTTTCTGGCCAGCTGCAACCAGGGTATGTTCAGCACTTCTAATGCTACTATCAAGGAGAGATGTTGGCTGGATGAACCATGGGTTTACGAATCAAAAATGCAACACATTTCAGGTTGTGTACACAATCTTGTTAACACCCCCGACAAGGTCATTCAATCCTTACCACACCTGGAGATTGGGATCTCGAGCGCCGCTATCAACACCACAATCAAATCTCGCTCGCATGAAGCAGAGGATGAGATATGCACTCTCGGACACACACTCCTGACCTCGTACGCATATGACAATTTCGATGTGCAACTGAAGAGCCAGCTCCCAAGCTTGGAAAAGTGTTCCGAGACACTCGCCCACATGACCTCCGCCATGCTTCTTAGACTTGAGCATGGAGTCACAACGAACGATCTCAGGTGTTCGAGACTGCTATGGGAGTGCTCGACGCTGAACGACTCAGCTTGCTGGAGCATGCCATCGCCGAGTTTCGAGAACCTCTGTAACATCCATCCAGAGTCTGAGCACCTATCGGGCCTTTCGCGTCGTGAACAGTCCAATTCATGGAAGCTCCGCTATGACATATTCTACCATGGGCCAAAATACTTCCACCAGTTTCGCCACACCGGAGGAGGTTGATGCACTATGGCGAATATTCCTCGCACCAAAAGCTGGTAGGGATGATACAACAAGCTTCATGTATTTTGTTACCGTGCAACGGCCTCACGAATTCGGGAAGATAGCCTCGAAACCGACATATCAGCAGAGGGCGGGCCGCCGATGCAGGAAGTAGTTCAGATCACTGATACTGCCCTTCGACTAAATTGCTATTCCTGTAAATTCGCTAGTCCCTGAAAATTTGTTGCCTTCCCGTCAATTCAATCTGTGCTTCCACTCTCGCTTTGATGATAACCCCAAATCTCAATCGCAGGGCTTGTAGTTTGGCGATCATTCAAGTTGCAGCGGACCTTCGCAGGGCACGAGTCGGCATGAGTCGGACATGCTACCGCGTTTATGCCACGTTCATGCATCCTCGCGCTCTCTCTCGATTTTGGTCCTTTTCGCGCTGCCGTCGACGGTGCTGGTTTGCTTCACAATTTGACCTCTGATTTGGAACTTGCACTGAGTAATTATTACTGATTTTTTTTGGGGGGGGATGGCAACGAGAGACGGGAAATGGTCCTGGCATTAATCTGCACCAAACCGTCTCATATTTGGTACCATCTTCTCCTCGATCATAATTTTGAAAGTCGCCAAGTTACCACTCTAAAGCTGTGGGCCATTCACTCCAGGTCCATCCCCGTCAAGTTTCCAAGTATGACGTTATGTTGGGAATGCTACCTCTCTCAACTCGTCCGAGTTACAGTTGGCAGGGATGAGGCGTCAGATTGTTACAAAGGGTACCGTCGATCCTATGAAATCAAACTCCTCAGCTTCGCTGGCCTGATTGATACTGTGTTTCAGGCTAATGGATCCTCGAGGCCCTTATGTTTTTCTTAATCGTAGCCGCCAACATCGCACTTCGGAGGAACCCGAGATGGTCTTGCAACCGCTATGCTATCCAGAGCATATGGTAATCTTCTTCTTGAAGATGGGATCTCTGTGGAGGGTACTCGTGCTGACGTATAATGGCTCGTGTCGGATAGCCGAATTGTTGGTGGGACTGCTTTCATAACGCAAAGGGAACTTTCACCGCCGCGAGGCGTGATCATCCCGGAATGAATCCCTTCTTTCCCAAATCGACTTTGCGACTCCCTAATCAGCTCTATGTTCTTTTAACACCTCCACCGCAAATACGATGCGCCTGGGCGCATTCGCTTGATCCCGTTCGGAAACAGTCTGCAGAACGGTCCCGCGAACCTAATACAGGTCCACGTTGCACGATATGACTTTACGTTTCCTACCCCTCCGGGAGGCAAAGCTCCGCAGTATGGGATCTATAAGGGCAGTATTGGACAATATATACCAGAGGGAGCTGCACTTTTGTGGTTTGAATCGGTTTTGAAAATTTCTTGCTTTTTGGTTCCTTGACTCATTTTTAATCCTTTTATTCTTCTCCACCTCCCCCCTAGTCTCGGCATCTTGCTCTGTTTTCTTGTCGTTACTCCCTTTCGTTCCCGCTAGTCATGTTTCTCAACCAAAATTCGTTCGCCCACTCTCTTCTGAATTTCCAAACATCTCAGCTGATGGGTCGATTTGACAGGAATTGGATGGAGGCCATTTCGACGCCTCCAGAGGACGCCTCCCTCGAATACGTGTCCCTGATTGACTCATTCCATGGCGTCCTAGCCTTGCCGTCCTTGGTCAACCCTTCGGGTTCAAGTCGATATCCAACCGGCGCACGCGACCCCTCCGCTCCCTCAGATGCCATGCCCAGTCTGACTACGTCCCTACCATACCGCACTCATTTATCCAACCCACATACGAATTCCGAGCCTGCACATCTCTCGCCAGCCGACCCATCGCTCCAGACCTACACTTCTCAAATTGCCCCCGAGGGTTTGGGACTGCCGGCACATCTTGTCGTCGCCAATGGTGGCGATCATGGCATATACAGCCACCCTGTGGCTGTTCGAAACGCGGATCCTCCTTCCAACGTGATCAGCACCCTGTCAGCCCCGCCCTTCGGTGCATCATCTCCTTCTTCTGTTCGCCGTCTCAATGTGGCTTCAAGTGCGATGGTGGAGGCAAGCAAAGCGAGGCGAAAGGGCCTAAATAATTTGGGACATTTTCACTGCCCATGTTGTGACCAGGATTTCACAAGGGGGAGTAATCTGAAATGTGTCTTCCTCCTTTTCGCTGTCGTTTTGTCTATGGTGCTGAGACGGTCGGGTTTCTCAGCCCATTTACGTGCCCATCGCGACGAGCGACCGGTTTGTTGTAACATGTGCGGCTGTGCATTCACAACCCGGAGCGACCTTAAACGTCACATCAAGAAATTACACTGACACAGCCCCACACGATGAGTACGATCCTTCATCCCTTTGCTCCGTTGTTCTTGATAATTGATTGCCGACGTCACAGATTGTAAACCATCTTTCTTTCTGTCTATCCCTCCTATCAATTTCCCAGCTGGTATGCTCGTTGTCTATGACAACCTGGCGAACCTTGTCTCTATTCATGGTCACTCGTGAGCCAACCACCCTAATACTACTTAATTGTTTCAATCGCTTAGGTGGCGATCATCAACCCATGAGAACAGTACGAACCCGTTTGGCGGAGGGTTGCACGACTTCTTTTCATTAGTCCAATTCCCCGAACTTGATCCTCTGGTAAATGAACGATTCTCGAGAGCTCGCCCTCGTTGTTTGCGGGTATTTTTATCAGTTGTGGTATCTTATGTAGCCGAAAACCTTAACTTTCTTGTCTGGAACAAACGCCTTCAACAGTCTTTGTTTGGTCTTTGTTCATCAACGACTTGGAGCGTGGATAATCGCTGGGTTCCATCCATCACATTATAGTTGGGTGTCTCTGATCTGTGGCGGCGGCGTTGCTGGCGAATACGGCACGAGTCCCATCAGCATCTTTCCAAGTGACACTAAAAACCTTGCTATTCACGGCCGAGAAATGTTTGTGTTCTTACTCTATTCCAACTCTGGGTAAGGCGAAGTTCAAACCTTGCTGTTGGCAGGTCTAACTTCGCTACGACGGCAACCACTGATGGCAGGCTCCCGCTACTTACCTCCCATCTTCCCACTTCTTGTTCTCCGGCGTCAACGATTCAAGCCCTTGTGTTTCGAACAATGAGCGAAACTATGCATCTCCCTGTCATCTATAGATCTGTGATCTCCCCGCGATGCTTGTCCAATTCGGAGTCCGAGAAGATGTTTGCCGCTGGCTGGACGTGACGCCCATGATTAACCGTGTCGTTCAAATAGTGCTGGAATTGCTATTCATTTGGTCCTCCATCCACCATCCTTTGCTCCTTCGTACTTTTTCCTACGCCAGAGAGTTTCTTTCACCGCCCTTACTGAGCACAGCTGGCTGTGCTTGCTCCCATACATCTTTGTGCCTCCCTTCCAGCGCAATCCTCTGCACCTTGGTTATAGCCTTCGCCTCACTTCCACCGCCTCTAGTTCCAAACCCCCAGCTTCCAGCAACAAGAGACCGCTTCCATGAGTCCTGCACCAGAGTTTGTCCGGATTTCCGGTGATCCTGTCCAATCGGAAGAGGTGGCGGGGGTGGTGGAACAGTAAGTCATTATCCGCCATGGCTGTGGGTTACTCAATCAGTGATTGCAGTCCGTGGGAGCCGTTTTTGCGTGACCATCCTCTTGTAAACCCCTTCACCTTCGAGCCGATCACTTTTACCTCCCTTGCCGCCGCGCACTGGTACCCTTCTCAGGCATCCGTAACGACCTCTGCCACGAATAGGGAACCTCCCTCCTCCACCGATTGGCTCGGTCTCGACCCCGTTGCCCTTGGGGTTCGTGATGTTCTTACATCAGACGTTCTAGGGAGGGCGTGTCCGGCGGTTGACGGCACGGAAGAGTCTGAGACTATCGACGTTGTTGGAGTTTCCGAAAGCATCCTCGTTGCAGAAGGCGGAGGACAGCCTCGCCAAGCCCTTTACCCCACCACTCCAACCACTATATCTCAATTCCCCGACTCATCTTCACACATGGATTCCATGGAAGAGATGGCCAGGGTCTATAGCGGCGCTGCTGCTGCTGCTGCTGGTACGTTACTTGGTGCAAATTTGATCTCTGGATGCGTGGCTCATTCTTCACGGCGTCCAGGCCCCTATCAATCTCAATACTCTCTATCTAGTCCCTTTCCTGAAGCTGGTATGACATCAGAGCCTCTCCAAGGTCCTCCCGCATCAGATTCAAGAATGAGCATTAGCAGTAGTTCGTTAACCCCGACAAACGATTCTGCATCTTTTGCTCCGCCACGTCCAATCCCCGCCCACCGCCGGAGCAAGTCCGACGCTGGCCCCCCGACAAGTCAACCGGAGTCCGGCTCACAGCCGCCTTCGTCACATCATCGTGGTCGCTCTGAACTTTCGGGCTCTACCCCGGGGTCGATCAACACGAACTTCCTCCAAGTTCCTCAGACCAATCACTATGATCGCGAGTCGATGACCTCCTCACCATCCTCTAATGCTGGGAGGGGTCATCGTCGAACTGGATCACGGGGCTCGTCTCCCTACCCCCCACATCATGGCTCGTCTCTTCATGGCACTCCGCCGCATGGAGCAGGCAGTCAGATATCGCTTGGAGATCAGCCTTCTCTTTACCGGGGCAGATCCTCGTCGTTCAACAGCTCTCTCCATGGTAGTTCATTCCGTGACAGCCCACATCCTAATCCTAGCAGTCCATACCATGACAGCAACCACGACCACCCGCCTCCATCTCCGTCACCTTCTGCCACCTCTCATTATTCCCCGTCACCAACTTCTCCGATCTCTGGGCACAGTTTCTCAACGAATCACCTCGGTGAAGGCTCCAGTCAAGGACCAAGTTACTCGACGGGTTTGGTATTAAGCCCTCCCAACAACAGTCAGTATAGTGAAGATAAGAAACCTGTGCTTCCTCATGAGTTCCCAGTTGGATCTTGCGCTGGATCCGCTGCCGCTGCCGCTGCGTCTGAGAAGAGACGAAAGAAGCCTCACAAGTGGTTTTGTGATCTCTGTAAGAAGGGGTTCACTAGGAAGGAAACACTCCAGAGTGAGCATTCTATATCATCTCATCCCTGGGTTTCATTCGGGTTCAATCTTCGAACCACCCTTGCTTGGCAAACAAATTGCTTACCTCCCTTCCTACTAGACCACTACAACTCACTGACCAAAGAGAAAGAGTATCCCTGCGGGAAATGCGGGAAAACCTTTGGTAGGAAGAACGACCGCAAACGTCACATGGACTCTTGGTGAGTAGTGAATGGAGGGACCCTCGCTGGAGGTTGTATTACTCACACAAGCTACGGTTTCTTCAGCACGAGATAACCATCGCGCCTTAATGGGTCGTCCAGTACACGCTATCCCCATCGCTTTCGTTGTTCTGTCAGCGCATTCTTTTAGCGCAATACCGTTTGGCCGTTCGAATGATCTTCGAGCTTCGAACGTCGTGCCGATTTCTCGATCAATGCTTTGAAATCTGTCGGACGCTTTCCCTCCTTCTCGCTCTGTGGAATCTGTCATTTTATATCTACGCGTGCTCCTAGGTCCATCGTATTTTCATTTGTTGTCGAAGCTGTTGTTACGACTTTTTCGAATACACAATGTACTAGATTGTACCATGCTTACGCCGTTTCACTTGAGTTCTACAGATTCCCACTCGGGTTCGGTCGATCCTGTCATTGGAGTACTAGTGAGTGAATTAAGTATACCATGCTTTCGCTCTGGTTTGTCCGAATAGGAAACGAGGAAACCGTGACGAGTCCAATGCGCCACGCGGCAGTTCCACGTACATACATTACCAGCTTGACCTCCTATTTTTTCCATCCCCCAGTCCCACTCGCTAGCCGTCCAAGTCAACTGGTTACAGTAAACCCTTCGTCGGTATCGTTGACCCTTACTTTGAGCCTCAGGCGATGGCCACTGGTCCACAATTGAAGGCTGGAGATAACCTGTCAATGTTGGCGCATGGGCGGATCCCTCTCTCGTTGGTTAGTCCAGTAGCTTTCTCGCCACTGATCAAGGCTGGAGACCTTAGATGTCACTCTGTAGAGGACAGAAATCAAATGACGACCCACCATCCATGTAAATGCATGTGTTCTTCGTATCATCAACAGCTGAATATTCGTTGCCATCCTCGCCAAGTTGTTCAATAAACGCTCACCCGACCCTAATGACAACGCCCTCCTGGACTACCAATCTGATACTCTCATCCTGGGATTGGTCTCATCTTTTTCGCGTGCGATGGAGCGCCATCGGCCAGTGGCAGTTGGTCGCTCAACGTTTCCCATTCGTTGAAAGGGGTTAAGATGGTCGGTAAGTGCTACTTGAGCTGTCACCACAGTCGGATTGTAATCTAACGACCACACAGCCATATAACCCTAGCCTTGCAGTAAGAAAGGAGAACCCCCCGTGCCGAGATCGTCTAAGCCAAACGGGTGGGGGCTGCGCAAATCATGGCATAAAATGAGATCTCATCGTCCTGAAAGCTTCCAGGTGGTGATTCGCAAGATCTGTTTCTGTCGACAGATCTAGACGTTGCGAGTGGGCTGTGTTCTATTGTGTAACCCATTCAAATCTGATCGCGCAAATCGATTGGCGGCGAGCCCAAGGAAACCAACTGGTGAAGTGATTCGTTTTCTAGGACTGGGTTTGCCTTCCTCCTTGTCACATGATAGATCAGAATGGGTCACAACCGAGATGACAATGGAGTGGAGCTGCGGTAACGACGTGAGGTTACATTTTTTGGAGCAGCTATTGGTGCTTTCGGTGGTAACTGGAGGCGCATGTCGTTCAAGAACACACGCACCTCGTTTTGACAGTCCCAGGACTTGCCCGAGGCGGTCAGCTATAATATGGGTTTGCGGCAGCATTTCCAAGGAAACGATATTTATATGTTTCGTCACCCCTGCATTGTCGAATCTCCTCACCAACAATTCGACTGAGCACCCCCACTACGTCTTCACGATGACCCTGATCACTGAGATCCGAGGATATCATTACATGAATCATACCAACCTGAGGCCACGAATCCTTTGCCGGGTTGACGCGTCAGCTCCGCGACTCCTTCCGTCGTCAAGCGGCGCAGCACACAACGACGCTTCAAAATGTCCCATGATGTCTGCCAACGTCATAGTTTCTAACCGGCTGCAACCAGGGTATGTTCCACACGTCTCATCTTGGTATCAAGGAGAGATGTTGGCTGAATGAACCATGGGTTTACGAGTCAAAAATGCAACACATTTCAGGTTGTGTACACAATCTTTCTTCATTCTTGTAACACCCCCGACAAAGACATTCAATCTTTGTCACATCTGGGATTGGGATCTCGAGTGTCGCTATCAACACCGCAATCAAATGTCGAGGAGGATGAGATATACACTCTCGGACAGACATTCCTGACCTCGTACGCCTATAACCATTTCGATGTGCAACTGAAGAGCCAGCTCCCAACCTTGCAGAAGTGTTCCGAGACACTTGCCCACATGACCTCCGCCGTGCTCCTCAGACTTGAGCATGGAGTCACAACGAACAATCTCAGGTGTTTGAGACTGCTATGGCAGTGCTCAACGCTGAACGACTCAGTTTGCTGGAGCATGCCATTGCCGAGTTTCGGGACCTCTGTAACATCCATCTCCGAGTACCCATCGGGCCTTTCGCGTTGTGAATGGTTCAATTCATGGAACTTCCGCTATCACCTATTCTACCATGGGCTAAAATACTTCCACCAGTTTCGCCACACCCTCGGGTCACCGAAAGAGGTTGATTCCACCCCGGTTGTCAAATCCCACCACTTTCCTGCTCAAGCCATGGATATCAACCAGTCCGAAGCATCAGGGAATATCCAAGTCATAGCAAACCTTCTAATGCATGGAGGTGTTGGAGATCCGTACCAGCAACATCCGGGAGACGTAGCTGCAGGAGATGAGTGGAATATTGTCAACATGACAGACCATGTTATCTTGTTCCACGGAGATCTTGGGACCTCAGAACGGGTACATTCGGTTCTCGAATACCGTTCCATCGAGGACACTGCTCCATGGCATCGTTATCAATCTATTGTATTTGTCATGGGATTGTTCCACTTGAAGACAGCTGCTGCAGATGCACTGCGGCGAATATTCCTCGCACCAAAAGCTGGTAGGGATGATACAAGAAGCTTGATGCATTTTGTTACCGTGCAACGGCCCCGCGAATGCAGGAAGATAGCCTGGAAACTGACATATCAGCAGATGCACGAAGTAGTTCAGGTCACTGGTACTGCCCTTCGACTAAATTGCCATTCCTGTAAATTCGCTAGTCCCTGAAAAATTGTTGTCTTCCTGCCAATTCGATCTGTGCTTCCACTCTCGCTTTGATGATAATCCCAAATCTCAATCGCAGGGGGCTTGTAATTGAACATAGTTTGGCGATCATTGCAGCGGACACGAGTCGGCACGAGCCGGACATGCTGCCACGTTTATGCCATGTTTATGCATGCCACGTTTACGCCACGAGCACAGAACTTTGCTTGAACCTCCGAATCAAACAAACCGCTGTTATACTCCATTCTCCATCATTCCACGGAACTTCTGAAGTGCTCTGAACTTATCTCCACCAATGTAATTCATCCTCGCTCACTCTCCCTCGATTTCGGTCCTTTTCGCGGTACCGTCGACGGCGCTGGTTTGCTTAACAATCTGACCTCTGATTCGGAACTCGCACTGAGTAATGGGGGGGGGGCAACGAGAGAGGGGAAATGGTCTTGGCACCAATCTGCACCAAACCTTCTCATATTTCGTACCACCTTCTCCTCGATCCTAAATTTGAAAGTCGTCAATTTACCACTCTGAAGTTGTGTGCCTTCACTCTAGGTCCATCCCCGTCGAGTCTCCAAGTGTGACGTTATCTTGGGAATTCTACCTCTCTCAACTAGTCCGAGTCACATCTAGCAGGGATGAGACGTAAGATTGTTACAAAGGTGCCGTCGATCCGATGAAATTGAGCTCCCCAGCTTCGCTGGCCTGGTTGATACTGTGTTTCAGGCTAACGGATCCTTGAGGCCCTCATGTTTTGCTTAATCGTAGCCGCCAACATCGCACTTCGGAGGAACCCGAGACGGCCTTGCGACCGCTGTGCTATCCAGAGCATATGGTAATCTTCTTCTTGAAGATGGGATCTCTGTGGAGGCTACTCGTGCTGACGGATAGTTGCTCGTGTCCGATAGCCGAATTGTTGGTGGGACTGCTTTCATAACGCGAAGGGAACTTTCACCGCCCCGAGGCGTGATCATCCCGGAATGAACCCCTTCTTTCCCAAATCGACCTTGCGAATCCCTAATCAGCTCTATGTTTTTTTTAACACCTCCACCCCAAATACTATGCGCCTGGGCGAATTCGATTGATCCCGTTCGGAAACAGTCTGCAGAACGGTCCCGCGAACCTAATACAGGTCCACGTTGCACGACATGACTTTACGTTTCCTACCTCTCCGCGAGGCAAAGCTCCGCAGTATGGGATCTATAAGAGCAGTATTGGACTATATATACCAGAGGGTACTGCACTTGTGTCGTTTCTATGGGTTGTGGAAATTTCTTGCTTTTTGGTTCTTGAATCCTTTTATTCTTCTCCACCTCCCCTAGTCTTCGCATCTTGACGTGTTTTCTTGTCTTTACTCCCTTTCGTTCCCGCTAGCCATGTTTTTCGACCAAAATCAGTTCGCCCATTCTCTTCTGAATTTCCAAACATCTCAACTGATTGGTCGATTTGACAGGGATTGGATGGAGACCATTTCGACGCCTCCAGAGGATGCCTCCCTCCAATACGTGTCTCTGATTGACTCATTCTATGGTGTCCCAGCCTTGCCGTCCACGGTCAACCCTCCGGAATCAAGTGGATACCCAACCGGCGCACGTAACCCCTCCGCTCCCTCAGAGGCCATATCCAGTCTGACTACGTCCCCGCCATACCGCACTCATTTATCCATCCCACATACGAACTCCGAGCCCGCACACCTTTCGCCGGCCGATCCATCGCTCCAGACCTACACTTCTCAAATCGCCCCCGAAGGTTTGGGACTGCCGGCACATCTCGTCGTCGCCAATGGTCCTGCTTATGGCATATACAGCCGCCCTGTGGCTGTTCGGAACGCGGATCCTCCTTCCAACCTGATCAACAACCCATCAGTCCCGCCCCTCGGTGCCTCATCTCCTTCTTCTGTTCGCCGAATCAATGTCGGTTCCGGTGCGATGGTGGAGGCAAGCAAGGCGAGGCGAAAGGGCCCAAATAAATCGGGACATTTTCACTGCCCATCTTGTGACCAAGATTTCACAAGGGGAAGCAATCTGACAGGTCTGCTTCCTCCGTTCCGCCGTCGTCTTGTCCATAGTGCTGAGAAGGTAATCTTCTGGTTTCTCAGCCCATTTACGTGCCCATCGCGATGAGCGACCGTTTTGTTGTAACATGTGCGGCTGCGCATTCACAACGCGGAGCGACCTCAAACGTCACATCAAGAAACTACACTGACACAAGCTCGCACGACGAGTACGATCCTTCATCTCTTTGCTACGTTGTTCTTGATAGCTGATTGCCGACGTCACAGATTGTAAACCATATTTCCTCCTATCTATCTCCTGGTCTGCCTGTTGTCGTTGGCAACCCGAGGAACCTTGTCTCTATTCCTGGTCCTTCTCGTTAGCCATCCACCCGATAATTGTTGTGATCGCTTCGCTATTGATCATCAGCCGATTGAGAGAAGTACCCGGTTCGCAGAGTACGACGCAACTTCTTTCATTACTTCCCCGAACCTGATCATGATCCTCCTGTAAATGAAACCTTCTCAAGAACTCCCGTCCTCGTTGATTGCGCATGCCACTCGCGGTATTTTTATCAGTTGTGATATCGTGTATATCCGAAACCTTAACCTTATTTCCTGTTTGGAACAACGCTCACAGGGTCTTATCGCGACCTAGAGTAACTTGAACCGTCTTTGTTCGTCAACGACTTAGGGCGTGGATAATCGCTGGGTTCCATCCATCACATTATAGTTAGGTGTCTCTGATCTATGGCAACAACGTCACTGGCGAATACGCCACAAGCCCATCAGCATCTTTCCGAAGATGATGCTAAAAACTTTGCTAACGGCCGAGAAAATCATTGTGTTCTGACTCTATTCCAACTCTGGGTAAGTAAGGCAAAGTTCAAACCTTGCTTGTGGCAGATCTATCTTTGCTACGATGGCAACCACTGATAGCAGGCCCCCGCTACTTACCCCCCATCTTCCCACTTCTTGTTCTCCGGCTCTCAACAATCCAAGCCCTTGTCTTTCGAACAATGAGCGAAACTATGCATCTCCTGTCATCTTTGTAGATCTGTGATCTCCCCGCGATGCTTGTCCGATTCGGAGTCCAAGAAGATGTTTGGCGCTCGCTGGACGTGACGCCCATGATTCACCGTGTCATTCAAATAGTGCTGCAATCGCCATCCGTTGGGCCTCCATCCACTATCCGTTGTGATTTCGTACCCTTTCCACAGCACCCTTCGACAGAGAGTCTCTTCCACCGCCCTTACTGAGCACGGCTGGCTGTGTTTGCTCCCACGCATTTCAGTGCAATCCTCTGCACCTTGGTTATAGCCTTCGCCTCACTTCCACTGCCTCCATTTCCAATCCCTGCTTTCTACAACAACAACAGACTGCCTCCATGAGTACTGCGCCTGACCCTGTCCCGATTTACGATGCTGTCCGGTTGGAGGAGACCGTGAAGGTGGTGCAGTTGGAACAGTGAGTCATCACCTGCTATGGCTATGGTTAGCTAAGCCAGTGGTTGTAGCCCATGGGATAACGATTTTAACCCCTCCGTCGCCACGAACTGGCACCCGTCTCCAGCATCCGCAACAACCTCTGCCACAAATGTGGAACCTCACTCCTCCTCCGATTTGAGTAGCCTCCACTCCGTTATTCGTGCCATTTGCGATCTTCCGCCCCGCGTTCCTGAGAGGGCGTATGTGGCGGTTGAGGCCATAGAGGAGTCTGTGACTATCGATGTCGTCGGCGTTTCCGGAAGCCTCCTCGTTGCAGAAGGTGGAGGCCAGCTTCGCCAAGCCCTTCACCTCACCATTCCAACCACTCCATCTCAGTTCGCCGAACCATCTTCACCAGTTTGTTCCATGGATGAGATGGACAGGATATATCGCGGCACTGCTACTGCTGGTACGTCATCGTTTGAAGAATTGATATCTGGATGCACGGCTTAGCCTTTGCGATGTCCAGACATCCAGCGATCTCCCTCTTCTCTTTCTGTTCCTTTGCGTGAAGGCTCGATGGCATCAGAGTCATCGCAAGGCATAGCCGCTTCATATCCAAGAATGAGCAATAATTCGTTACCTTGGACAGCCCATCCAGGCCCCGCTGATCCTTCTGGCCCTGGTCCGCCTCGTCCAATCCCCGTCCGCCGCCGAAGCAAATCCGATGCGGGTCCCCAGACAAGTCAAAGTCGACGAGAAAACGATGCTTTCTCACAACCAGAATCCGACCTGTTGGCGCCTTCGCTGCATCGTCGTGGTCGCTCCGAAGTTTCGAGCATCACTCCTGGCATATTAGATAGGAGCTGCCATCTCCAAGTTCCCCTTCAGAACCATCACTATTCTCCATTCTCTGATGCTGGGAGGGGTCGGGGTCAAACTAGAGCTTCTAGCACCACCACGAGTGGGGGACCGAGCCGTGCTACAAGCAGGCAGAGACCTTCACGGGACTTGTCTCCCTACCCACCACATCATGGCACATCTCTTCATGGTAGTCCACCACAGGGCACGGGCAGTCAGATATCATTCGGAGATCAATCTCCTCTTTACCGTAGCGCATCTTCATCATCACTCAACAGCTCGTTCCATGGCAGTCTGTTCCCCGATAGCCCGTACGCCAATCCTGGTAGTCCATACGCCCCCGGTAGTCCATACACCAATCCTGGTAGTCCGTACCACGGCGGCGACTACGGCTTCCCACCTCCGTCTCCATCACCTTCGCTCAACTCTCGCTATTCGCCGTCGCCGATGCTTCCGTTTTCCGGGCACGAGTTTCCAACCAATGACCTCGGCGAAGGCTCGAGTCAAGGACCAAGCTACTCGTCGGGTCTGGGATCCACCCATTCCAACGACAGTCAGTATAGCCAGGATGAGAGGGCTGTGCCCCCTCATGGGTCTCCACTTCCGCCCTGCGCTGGATCTCCGGCTTCGAAGGCTGCGTCTGAGAGGAGGCGAAAGGCAGCTCACAAATATTTTTGTGAATTTTGTGAGAAGGGTTTCACCAGGAAGGAAGGCCTCGAAAGTGAGCATCATATGATATGTTAAGGATTGTTCAGATTCATTCTTGGATCTGCCCTTGCGTGGCCGACAAATTTCTGACCTCCTTTCCATAGACCACTACAACTCGCTGAATGGAGAAAAGCAGTATCCCTGTAAGAAATGCGGCAAACACTTTGGTAGGAGGAGCGACTGCAAACGTCACATGAGACATTGGTGAGTGATGACTGGACAGACCTTCGCCGGAGGCTGTGTTACTCAAACAAGTTGTGGATTCTTCAGCGGCACTGCAGTCACCCCGCCTTAATGAGTCGCTCAGAACGTGCTATCCCCGTTCGCTTTCGTTGTTTTTTCAACGCATTCTTTCAACGCAATGCCGTTAGGAGGTTCTAGGATGACCTTCGAGCATCTCGCATCGAACGTCGTGCCGATTTCTCGATCAATGCATTGAAATCTGTCGGACGTTTTCCCCCCTTCTCGCTTTGTTGAATCTATCATTGTATATCTACACCTACTCCTAGGTCCATCTTATTTTTGCTTGTTGTGGAAGCTGTTGCTACTACTTGCTCGAATACCCAATGTACTAGATTTATACAATGCTTTCTCGCTTGCTTGCACCTCCTTACATATCGATACGCCGTTTCACCTAGGTTCTACAGATTTCCACTTGTGGTTGAGCCCGTCCTTGGAATAACCACGCAGTGGAATTATACCGCGCTTTCCCTCTGCCAGACACCCTCACAGGTAGGTGTGTCCGATTTGGAAGCGAGTCCTAGGCGCCACGTGGCGGTTCCACGTACTGTACCAGCTTGACCTCCAATTACTCGCATCCTCCTGGGCCAGTGCTACTAGCTAGCCGTCCAAGTCCACTGGTTAACCCTTTGTCGGTATCGTTGACCCTCACTTTGAGCCTCGGGCAATGTCCATTTGTCCGCAAATGAAGGCTGGAGACAACCTCTCAACACGTGGTGGCGCATGGGCGGATCCCTCTCTCGTTGGTTAGTCGAATACCTTTCTCGCCACTTATTCACACCGAGACGTTACGTGCCAATATGCAGAGGGCAGAAACGAAACGACGACCCACCATGCATGCAAATGCATGGGTTCATCGTATCATCGACAGTCGAATAGTCCTCGAGACTTCCTCGCCGACTTGCTCAATAAGCGCTCACTTGACCCCAACGACAACGACCTCCTTGGACCACCAATCTGATACTCGGATCCTAATATTGGTCTCATCCTTCTCGCGTGCGATGGATTACAGTGGTAATTGGTCATTCAACGTTTCCCCTTCGTTGAAAGGGTTCAATATCGCCGGTATGTGCTACTTGAGCTATCGCCGCAGTCGGGTTGTAATCTAACGACAGCCATAGAACCCTAGCCTTGCGGGAAGGAAGGAGAACCGTGGTGCCGAGATCGTCTAAGCCAAACGGGTGGGGGCTGCACAAAACATTCCATAAAATGAGATCTCATCTTCCTGAAAGCTTCCAGGTGGTGATTCGCAAGATCTATTTCCGTCGCCGACAGATCTAGACGTTGCGACTGGGCTGTGCTCTGTTGTGTAACGCATTCAAATCTGATCGCGCAGATCCATTGGCGGCGAGCCCAAGGAAACCCACCAGTACTTGGGGTGATTCGTTTTCTAGGACTGCAGAGTGTTTGCCTTCCTCGTCACACAATAGATCAGAGTGGGTCATAACCGAGAAGGCAATGGAGTGGAGCTGCGGTAACGACTTGAGGTTACATTTTTTGGAGCAGCTATTGGTGCTTTCGATGGTAACTGCCAGAGGAGCATGTCATTCAAGAACACACGCACCTCGTTTTGATAGTCACAGGACTTGCCCAAGACGGCCAGCTACGATATGGGTTTGCGGCAGCATTTCTAAGGAAACGATATTTATGTGTTTCGTCACCAGTGCATTCTCCTCACCAACAATTTGATTGAACACTCCCACTACGTCTTCGCGATGACTCTGATCACTGAGCTCCAAGGATATCGTTACATGAATCACACCAATCTGAGGCCACGAATCCTTTGCCGGCTTGACGTGTCAGCTCCGCGACTCCTCAGGCTTGCGATTCGTCCGTCGTCAAGCGGCGCAGCACATAACGACACTTCAAAATGTCCCATGATGTCTGCCAACATCATCCCTCCAGGCCCTGCAGTTGCTTTCGTTCCTTGATCCAAAATACTCAATCTAGTCCAGATGTTCACCTCCATACTTGAATCAACCCCTCTGTGTCTGTATTCCATTCCCATCGTATGGCTCACTAGTTTCTGGCCAGCTGCAACCAGGGTATGTTCAACACCTCTCATCATGCTATCAAGGAGAGATTGGCTGAATGAACCATGGGTTGTCACGCAGCTTGCGTTAGTTGGAAAGACAATTGGGCCTCAGAAGTGAGTTTCGTCTTTCGATCGCCTCCACCACTGACCAGTTTCTGACGGGTTGACTTTGGTTCCGAATGGTACTTAGCCTTGCGCCGAGAGCAGGTGTTCAACGCTTGACTGAGAAAGATCCTTTGCTTGGTGCGAAGGCCGCGAGGATGGAGGCTGCTCACCAGGTAAGATCTCTTATCTCTGGCGCCCTTCAACTATTGACCTTTCGTTAGAATGGTAATGAGATATTCCCGTTGTGGATCGCTGCAGTCGTGAGCTTCTGGTCTCAATCATCGACATCCAGGATCTGATACATGTCCCTACAGTTCGCTGGTCACCTAGCTGGCATAGATAATTACACGATGAACACTTATTCTATCGCTTTGTGAGTAATTTCGCAAACGGGAGTCTTATCACGCCCGATTGTTGATCGTTCCAGTATCGCACTCCGGGTGGTATACAACTACATCTACGTCAATCAGTCCACGAATATCGTAGCAGCGTCGAGGTATGTCGGCCGAGAGCTTCACTTGGGGACTCGTCTAACCCATCCCAGGAGCCTTGTATGGTTGGCTGGATTCGGTGAGCGTGTCGTTCGTCTCGCCCATTTGGTGATTCTCAAGAAACCCCCAGGTTTACCAATGACGATCCTTGTTAAAGCAGCGAATAAGGTTGCTGGGACAGCGACGTGATAGTGGTATCCTGATGAGAGCCTGATCTATTGCTAGATTGTGCTCAGAGCGAATGTTATCGGCATACGTTTGTAGACTGAGGATATCATGTGCTTATGGTGAAGTCACCGACGATATTAAATGAAGGTCTCGCCCGAAATGTGCCGTAATTGATCGCAACGGGATCTACTTCAACACGTGTCGTGTACTAAGTAAGTAGTGCAGCATCCGCTCTTGGACAGTTGATCGCCCTCCAGCGTGTGAACAACATCGCTGCACTGTTCACGATTTCTATCTTCCTCAGCCTGTTCTTCTTGAAGATGTACAAACGACTTGCATTTGCTGTGTATCTACGGTCACCAGCGATGTCAGGGGCTATCGACCTGCTGGGAGGGCCTGCCGCAGCTAGATAATTATGTTTCCCGTCGAAGCAACAACAATCGCTGCCCCGCCATCAATGCACATCCCCGCCCTCCCAACCATGTCCTACCGAGCATAACCCAACTCAGCGGAATCGCAAGTTAAGTACCACGTGACCACTTACAGTGCAAGACACTGTAGGTGCGTTCCTTTTTGAATCTGCTGATGTCCATTCGTCCTTTTTTCACTCTCTTTCCGACCCTCCTCGTACATCCTCCCTAACTTTCCACCACGGCCTGCTGCTGGCACTATGAATACCGCCTCTTTCTTCGCTTCCGGCGGCGTGGGTCAAGCTGGGGATGATACTCTTGAGGCTGCGGACATGGAATGGTAAGTTGCGATTTGTCGTGGTCATTCTGGACTTGGGGTTAAGCGTTTGATTGCAGCGATCTTTCTTCTCAAATCCAATCCTATCGGGGTGATATCTCCGCTATTCAGGGGGCGTCGACATCAGGCATGGAGGGCCGGCCCAACCTTCCCGGAGCTGGTGTCGCCACCACCCACCTCCCATTTTCCGGGAACGGGGCATCGGGACTCGTCGGTGGCGCTGACCAGTCGTTTCTTTACCACAATCTTATCTCTCCCTCCGAATACCTTCCATATCCACCTCAACTCTCGATGGCGGATATGGAGCGTGTCCGACGTAGTTTTGGATCTCCTGGTGGTATGTCGACTGTGATATCCCTACCATTGAGATCTATAGCTGACTAGCTTCCTTGCATAGCGTATAATCATCTCGAGTCTCATCACTACTTCACTGGTGAAGTCGGGGAGAGCCCTGACCCACGTCAAACCTTTCCAACATCGTCTCAAAGGTTTCCCACCTTGCCATACTCTTTGCGTGGCAGTCTGGCGCACGATGCAGTCAACGAGACGCCCTTCGGCTTTCTTCGTCCTCCCGACGTTGCCCTATCCCCTACGTGGCAGTTTCTCTCCCACTCATATAAGTCCCAATAGCGTCGCACTTTCGCCCCCGTCATCGTCACAATCGTCCTCGGGGTTTCCAGGTCACATTCCCCTCCCCCACGTGCCTGATTTTTCCAATGATACGTCTGGTGGAAACTTGAATCAAGGGTTAGCTGGCCCATTAGGTTTGGGGTTGTACGTTCCCGACCACGAGCAACATGGTCAGGGTGATGCTTCCGTCCCTCCCGCTCCACAGAACGTGGTGCGATGTCCTTCTCGCAAGGGTAGAAAACGCGAGGAGACCTCGAAGGTCAAATTCTTTTGTAAGTTCTGTGATGCAGGGTTTACTAGAAAGACGAGTCGGGATGGTGAGCATTTTTCCTGAAATTGGGCTGAGTCGGTTTGTTAACGTTGTGACCCGCAAATAGATCACTACAATTATCGTAACAATGTCAAGCCGTATCGCTGTCAGAAGTGTTTGCAAACATTCTTTACGCGCAGCGTTCGCAACCGTCACACGAAAACCTGGTGAATGCTAACCGCCGTTGTCCATCTGTTATGTTGCTGACCGATGTCCTTCCCCTCCGCAGTCGTCGCAGCGTCCACTCAAGCCATGTTGAAGCCGCTATCTAGGTCTTCCTCCTCCCTGGAGATGTTGTTTGAATATTCACCTACCCCCATCGTAGTCTTTCGTTGACCGCTTTCAAACTTGTCGTCACTCTTGCTTTCAACGTTAACTGGCTCTTTGCTTTGGGTTGTAAATTATTCTGTTAATGCCCTAACGACTATGGACTGTACTTTACTACTCACAGGGTCGTACTGGTACTGTACTACGTGGAGAATGCCTGCTGTATTTCAGATGGCGCGTCGCCTCCCCTTCACACTTTACGAATGCTCGGGAGCCTTGGTAGAGTTGTTATGCTGCAACTGTGAATCAGTCTGCGATTACAGAACCATCTCAACGCTTACATCTAGTCAAACATCCGCAATCGGTGAGCTCGCTGGCCTCGGCGGGAATGTCCTTGGAACTCCCGACTGCTGCGACAGGCTTGCAAGAGATGGTACAGTAATCCTCCTTGGCGAAACTGAACAGAAGGTGGTGTACCCGCGTGGATGGTCATACCATCACGCCTGCTGCAGTCAATTGCAGGCGATCGGGATGTGCAGCCCATAAAGACAGGTAAGTAGTTGGTTATGTTTGAATTTTGAGGAGCTCCTCCTATGAGAATAAATGTTCATCACTAAGCGAGAGCTACTTGCCCTCAGCCTGTCGATGGACCCATGACTAATTCGTCTCTTCTGAAAGAGATGCTCACCTCAGAGTGATATTCATTCCTTGAAATATGTAGGTGAGTAGAAGCTAATTCCGGCTGATTTCAGGCCTGTAGGCGGTTGGGAGGGCTGGCGAGGAAGGGCAACATACTTCTGTGTCACGAATCGTCAAGGAGTCGGTTTCCTAGAAACAAAGAACACGGCACAGCTTTGGACCGTCTGCGAAACCCTAGCCTCGCACAAGAAAAGAGAAGCTCTGACTCGGAAGCGAAGGGTTCAAAGACCGCGTTGATAAAGGCTGCGGATCTTCCATCCTGTGGATCTTCCGGTCTTCTTGTCGGAGTTCTCGAATTTCACCAGGAATAAGCGGAGATCCTTCTCGATGTACCAGATCTGGGCCTTCAATTGCAAACACGATCGAAGAGATCGACCATCGGCGTGATTGACGAGCAAGTCGACAACGCGACTTCGCGCGTTATCATAACTCCTTAAGGTGTGAATCTTTGCATATTGAAATACTCCTTCGAATAGAAGTGGATAATTGATACATTCCGGCAAGGTGGTGGATGCTACAGGTGCGTAAGGACGAGCTTGAGTTGGGATTATCACGGTAATCCTTGCCAGCGATAGAGCACCTGACCCTGCGCTACAACAAGATCAGTGTCTGCAAACGAGCGGAACAAACGGTGACGAACAGAGCCGTTGTCTTTTCAGATGATCTTTCTAGCAACGAGAGCGATGAGGCATTTGTTGACTCGAGCTTGATTGAGGTCAGGCGCAGCGACGAGGTCCAAGACTGATTGGAAATAAGTCAACAGATATTGAGATAAGGACGCAAACGAGGGCGTACTCTTTACACCTTCACCAGACTTGTCCATTAGTTGTTCGACAACCATCTCCATGTGTCGACGCAGAGTCTGAAAACCATATCAACCAACGACTCTTATGACGGCAGGGAAAACCATACCGGATCGTTGACACGGAACTCCAGTGGTAGACTCCGGATGATCTTCTCGATGAACATCTGTTGTCACGAAAGATCGATCAAACACAACCCATGAATCAGGAACCAAGCGATCACATACACTTCGCTCTTTCTTCTCCTTCGCGCTCAGCTTTGGCTTCCCGACCTTCTTCTTGACCTTGCCGGTAGAATTTGAGCCGATCTTACCAGATCGCGCATACACAAGGGTCGTTGCATTCGCTGCAAACGTGGTATCGTTGACAGTTGAATCAGCCGCCGATGTCTTGTCGATTTCGGAGGGCTCCGGTTCCGGGGGTGGTATCTGCTGTAAAGCGAGCAGAGCCACCTGGTGTTCTTCAGCTACACTTCAAGGTCAGTTGCGGAGTAATACCACAATATTTATTGGCGAACCTGCTCTCCGTTTAGCGAGTTCAAGAGATGCTTTCGTGGGTTCCCATGGGCATCAGCGATAAAAGGATCGCCAAAATCGCCAAGAATAACAAACGAGCCTGCTTCCATTCAACAGTTAAAGAGTTCATCTTCATCATATCGAGGTAACTCGAGAATGCTTCGTTGAAAGTCTCCAGCGACTCGCTTAAGCCTTTGAGACCTTCGATGTTGGCCCTCGTCGACGAGTTCTGCCATGGCTAGTTCAACAAATCCCAGGCCATAAGGAGCATCTGGAAAGGCAGTGGAGCGAGATAGAGCCCTTAATGACCCTTGCGAGACTCGCCGAAGAGGTGTTCGATGTGGTGCTGAAGGAGCCCCAAGTTGGAGGGAGCCACAAAAGCCAAACAACACAAACAACGCGCTTGTGGCAACTTCAAGTTGAACGTTGAAGTCCGCAATTCCGAAACTGGAGTGAAACCGTGCTCGCCTAGCTCACCCTTCCCTCGCTGCGACCCAAGGCTGAATCTACAACAAGCTGTTGATCTCAACGGATTTGACTCTTCCCTACGATTTCATAAGGGGAAGACTCCCTCGCGACTACTTCATTCGCTGCCAATTCTTCCGGACCACTCGGGCTTTGACACATCGTTCTCTCGTTTTCATTGCCTCCTTTTTATGTGGTTGGCAGGTCTCCTCCTACTATCCGCGCAGCCATGTGCGGCCAACAATACTACATTGTTCGTCCAATTCCTTCTTACCCAGCTGCTGATGTCAGGTAGGTTGAGGTAGCAGTTCTGTGGGTGCGGACGCCCATTGCCTCAAGTTGTTCTTGATCTCACGTACTTAGGCAGATTGAGGCCCTTTTGTATGGTTCGTCGTGGATTGGCTCCATGCATTCTGACCCTTAAGCTCTATCGTAGGGGTTGATGCACTCGTCGTCTCAACTTGTTGCTATCTCTTCGTTGTGTCACGACTCAGCAAGCTGATGTTGTGGTTTGCTGTGGCCATGTTCACTCTGTCGACGGGGCTGATGTTAGTGGACGTTGCGTTGGTGCTCCTTGCGCCCTCGCTTGTGACTAGCAGCATCTATGATGGAGGAACATGCTACTCCTGTTATCCGGAAGCACCCACCAGAGTTCACCAGCTCATTCTTTCCAACTTACTTCAAGGCAAAAGCAGCATATTGCTGACGACAAACCAGTATGCTGATTTTTTCTTCATGCCTATGGATCCCCGCATCCATGCTGATTCATCCCCAATCAGAAAACAGTTGGTGAGCGATGACTAGAAAGACATTTGCCGGAGGTTGTGTTCCTCACGCAAGTTGTGGATGCTTCAGCGACAAGGTATTCACACCGTCTGAATGAGTCGTCCAGTATACGCTGCGCTTCCACCGCATTCGTTGTTCTCTCAACGCATTCTTCGTCACAATACCATTTGGATGTGCTAGAACGTCCTTCGAGGATTCAAGATCGTGTTATATGCCGATTCCTCGATGAACGCTTTGAAATCTGTCGAACGCTTTCTTGCTCTCTTGAATGCTTTATTGCATATCGATGTATTCCACCTACGTACAACGTATGTCCATCTGTTATCGAAGGTTTTGTTAAAATACCCACTGTAGTAGATTATACCATCCCTTCTCACTCTCTCATTCTCTTTGCACATCCGAGTTGGTACGTTTCACCTTCGTCCAAATATTTCCACCTGCTGTGCATGTGGAATCTGAGATCTTGGTATGCCCACCGTACTGTATTGCACCACGCTTTCGTTCTGCAATATACTGCACATTACTCGAAGGACTCTGAGGTCGCGGATAATAATAGGCACACGTAAGTGTACATGTCCATTGTGGAAGCGAGCCTAGGTGTGCCACGCGACAGTTCTACGTACTTGACTAGCTTGACCACCCATTTCTCGCATCCCTCTGACCCCAGCACTACTGGATTGCCATTTAATTCAACTCATTTACCTTCGTTGACCCTTCGCCAGTAGCGCTGACGCTCGATTTGAACCTGAGGCGATCGTCATCGGTCAACAAGCGACCGGGGGCGACTCGGACCTCAGCATGCACTGGCAGTGGCGTATGAGCGGATCCCTCTCGTAGGTTAGTACCTATCTCGCCATTTAGTAAGATCGTCTTATAAGTCGATCTATAGAGGGCAGATACCAAACGACGATCAGCCATGCATGCAAATGCATGCGCTCATCGTATCATCAACAGCCGAATAGTCCTTGGGGCTTCCTCGCCGACTTGTTCAATGAGCGCTCACTCGACTTTAATGACAACGCACTCCTTGGACTACTCGGATCCTGAGATTGGTCTTGGCATCCTTCCATCCGACCCAGAACAATTGGTCATTTAATGCTTCCCGCTCGTCGAAAGCGTTCAATATGGACGGTATGTGCTACTTGAGCTATCGCTAAGTCAGCTTGTGATCTAACGAACACAACACAGCCATGGAACCCTAGCCTTGCAGTAAGAAAGGAGAACCATCGTGCCGAGATCGTCTAAGCCAAACAGGTGGGTGCTGTGCAAATTATGGCTATAAAATGAGATCTCATCTCATGAAAGCTTCCAGGTGGCTTCTGCTCGATTCGCAAGATCTGTTTCCGAACACGGATTTAGACGTTGGCTGTGCGACTCTGTTGTGTAACGCATTCAAATACGATCGCGCAGATCGATTGGCGGCGAGGCCAAGGGAACTCACTGGTGAAGTGATTCGGTTTTTAGAATTGCAGAGTGTTTACCTTCGTCCTTTTCCCATACGATAGATCAGAGTGGTTCAATCCGAGCACTTGGCAACGGAGTGGAGCTGCGGTGACGAATCACGACGTGAGGTTACATTTTTTGGGGCCGCTATTTGTGCTTTCGGTGGTAACTGGAGGAAGTGGCATTCAAGACTGCACGGAGCTAAGCACCTGGTGTATCAGTCTCTCCCAAGACTTGCTCAAGGAGTCAAGATCGTCAGCCATGATATGGGTTTGCGGCGACATTTCCGAGGAAACGATATTTATATGTTTCGTCACCTGTCCATTCTCCAGAGTCCAGACACCAACAATTTGACTGAACGCTCCCGCCAAGTCTTCGCGATGACTCTGATGACTGAGATTCAAGGATACGATAACATGAATTATACCAACCTGAAGCCACGAATCCTTTGCCGGCATGACGCATCAACTCCGCGACTCTTTGGAATATGTCCGTAGTCAAGCGGCGCAGCAGACTTGAACGACGCTTCAAAATGTCCTATGACGTCTGTCGACATCGTCTCCCCAGAGTCTACCATTGCTTTCGTTTCTTGATCTAACATACTCAATCTAACCCAGATGTTTACCATACTTGAATCAACCCCTCTGTCCTGTATTCGATTCCCATCGTCTGGCTCGCTACTTTCTGGCCAGCTGCAATCAGGGTATGTTCAATCGTTCTCATCCGATTATCGTGGAGAGATATTGGCTGAACGAACCATGACCCGTTGTCATGCAGCTTGCGTTAGTTGGAAAGACAATTGGGCCTCAGAAGTGAGTTTCGTCTTTCGATCACCTCCACACCAGTTTCTGACGAGGGTTGACTTTAGTTCCGAGTGGTACTTAGCCTGGCGCCGAGAGCGGGCATTCAACGATTGACTGAGGAAGATCCTTTGCTGGGTGCGAAGGCCGCGAGGATGGAGGCTGCGTACCAGGTAAGATCTCGTACTCTGGCGCCCTTCAATTATTGATCTTTGGTTAGAATGGTAACAAGATGTTCCCGTTGTGGACCGCTGCGGTCGTGAGCTCCTTGTCTTAATCATCGATGTCCAGGATCTGATACATGTCTCTGCAGTTCGCTGGTCACCTCGCTGGCCTGGATAACTACGCGGTGAACACCTATTCCATCGCTTTGTGAGCACCTTCTCAAAAAACAGGGAGTCTTATCATGCCAGGTTGTTGATGGCCGTCTCTCGACCTTTATAGTATCATACTCCGGATGGTGTACAACTACATCTACGTCAATCAGTCCACGAATATCGTAGCAGCGACGAGGTACATCCATTGGGGTCTTTACTTTGGGACTCCAATTAACCCAATACTTTGTTGAAGGAGTCTTGTCTGGTTGGCTGGATTTGGTGAGCACATCGTTCGTCTCGTTCATATGGTGATTTTGACAGCCTTTCTCAGGCGTGCGGATGACAATCCTTACCAAAGCAGCGAACAAGCCAGCTGTGACAGCGACATGAAGCGAATGACACCTTGGTCATAACCTCTCCATCGTCCAATCCCTGCGAACCTCGCTCAGAGTGAACATCCCAGAAAGGTTCGCTGCATGGTAGGACATCGTTGATTGAGGTTTTTATGCATGATTGAAGTGGATCCCATAAAACATGGGCGAATGTTCTGAAGCAACTGAAATACTTGGCATTCAAGACCAACTATGCTACGAGTAGGTCAGATCATGCCTCCTTGGTCGACGAGAGAAAGAACGAGGACAACGGATCTCTCGTGAATTATGACGTAATGGCGATTGCGACCGATCAATTTTCGCTGAACCCGGAGGTTCATGATTTCTATCTCCTTGACCTGTCCTCGAGTCCTCTCTGAACATTAATGTTGTACCCACGACCTCCATATACTGTGTGTCTACTATCACCGACCATGTCTGTGGGGCCATTAACGCTAGGAGGGCGTGAAAACCATGTTCTCCTTCATGACAGCGTAATTAATTGTCCGAAATTTCTAAAATGGGAAAGTCACCTGTTAACCCCTGATAACTGGTTGCAATGGGATTCATGAAGCCCTTATAAGATCATTAAGCCCTGACAACTGGTTATCAGGGCCTGACAATGGATTTTAACGCACTAATCACTTTTCCGACAATTCTGTCTATCTACCCCCCGCCCTGTGCATCCCCGCCCCAGTCACTTCCGAGCCGACCCAACTCAACGCATACGTAGCTTGATTTCGATTACCACGTGACCAACTAGAGTGCAAGAACACCGTCGATCCAATCCGTTTTAGACAGCCCGAGGATGTCGTTTCGCCCATGTTCTCACTCTTGCCCTCTTGCCCTCTTGCCAGCCCTCCTCATTCATCTTCCCCAAGTTCCTGTCACTACCTCTTCATATCAATATGGATACCGATATCTTCGCTCGTGGTGATGATTTCGTCGAGGACCAACAGTACGTTGCGATTTGTCGTGGACATGGTGGACTTGCAGCTTAGAGTTTGATTGCAGCAATCCTTCTTCTCTAATCCCACATCCTGGGGATGACCCCTCTGCTATTCTTGCGCCCGAAACAGCAAGCAAGGAGGGCCGGCCCATCCTTCCCGTCACTGGTGTCGCCACCACTGCCTCTTCCCACACACCTCCCGTGGACTGGGTATGGGGGCTTGGCAATGATGCTGACGCTGGCGGGTCGCTTCTCCATCCCACCGGAACCGAAATGTCGATGGAGAATATGGAGGGTGGCCCATGGCGTTTCGATGATTTTAGTCGTATGTCGGCTATGATAGCACTATCATCGAGATTCATAGCTAACTACTATCCTTGCGTAGCACATCATTATCCCGACTCTCCTCATCACTTCACTGGTGAAGTCGCGATGAGCCCGGACCCACAACCACACTTTCCAACATCGTATTCGAGATTGACCACCCCACTGTATCATCTTCATGGCAGTCCGTCCCAAGATGCAGGCGTAGGGACACTGCTCGAATGTTCTCCTCCTCCAGATAGCGCCTTATCTCCCCTATGCGGCAATATATTTCCTAGTGCCCTGTTTTCGTTCCCGTCCCCGCCCCTGGCACAACCGCCCACACCGGTTCTCAGTTGCATTCCGCTCCCTCACGGACCCGATATTTCCGAAGATGCATTTGGTGGAAATTTTGGTCAAGGGGTAGCAGGTCCATCGAGTTTGGCTTTGCCCATCCACCACCGCCAGCATGGCCAGGGTGGGGCTTCCGTCCCTCCTATTCAACTGACCATTGGTGGAAATTCGGGGCAATGGGTAATCGGCCCGTCGGGCCTGGGATTGTACTTTCCCTGCCACACCCAACACAGCCAGGGCGCGGCTTCCGTCCCCCCTGTTCAGCCGACCTCTGGTGGAAGTTTGGGTCAAGGGGTAGCAGGTCCATCGGGTTTGGGTTTGTCCACTTCCCACCACAACCAACATGGCCAGGGCGGGTGTCAGGCCTTATCCCTGTCCTAAGTGTTCGCGACCAACAGATGAAAAATTGGTGAATCGTGACTATCGTTGGTTATCTGCCGTGTCGCTAACCCATGCCTTTCCCGTTAACAGCCGTCACAACGAACCTAATCTCTAGCCGCTACCCGAATCTTTCCTTTGTTGGTGGGATTTTTGGAATATCCCCGCATGTGTCACTGTCGTCCGTCAGCTGCTTTCATTCATTGCCGTCGCTTTACGCCCACTATCTTTCTACTTTCCCTTCTTGGCGGGATTTCTTTGAATATCCACGCATATGCACTGTCCTTACGTTGGCCGCTTCCCGTCATCGCTGTTGTTTTACACCCCACTCTCTTCCAACTTTCCTTTCTTGGCGGGATTTTTTGAATATCCACGCAAATGTATCACTGTCCTTACGTTGACCGCTTCCCTTCATCACTGTCGTTTTACACCCCACTCTTCCTATTTTCCTTTGTCGGCGGGATATTTGAATATCCACACATATATATCACCGTCTTTTGACTGCTTTCGTTCATTGCTGTCGCTTTCCATCCCACTTTCTTCCTGCTTTGTTTGCATTGCAATTGTTGTAACGATACTCTAACGACTACGGACCGGACTATACTGCTTATTAGATAGTACTGGTACTTACGATATGACTAGGAAAATGCGCGCTGTATTAGATGACGGGTCATGACCTCACGATATTCGATTGCTCAGGAGATTTCCTGGAACCAGCTTGAAGGTTCGAGAGATGGATTCCTCGGATTTTCAAAGGATATAGGTATATCGCTTGGTGGATCTTCACTCCGCTACCGCCTCTCTCTCTCTCACACACACACTATCGGAGCTCTCGCGGACCTAGATGGGAATACATCCCTAACTGTACGCAATGACGTTCGTACGACTCGTACGGAATGCGAACAATAGCACTCACCGTAAAACTGAACCAAAATTTGCGGTATCTGGATGCGGACGGCCTAACCATCACGCCTGCTATGGTCAATTACAGATGATCGGGATGGACAGCCCGAAAAGACAGGTGCGCAGTTGGTTATGTTCGAAGTTTGAGGAGCTCCTCCTTTGACAACAACGTTCGTCGCCAAGCGAGAGCTACAGTACTTGCCATCAGCCTGTCCGTGGTGACCGGTGACCATTTCGTCTCTGTTGAAAGAGGTGCTCACCTCCAAGTCATATTCCTTCCTTCGAATATATAGGTGAGCAGAAGCAAATTCCGACCATAGCCAAGGCTGATTTTCGGGCCTGTAGCCATTGGGCGTGCTGGCGAGGAAGGGCAACATCTACTGTGTCACGAATCGTCAGGGTGTCGGTTTCCTAGAAACAAAGAACACGGCACAGCTCACGGAACCCTAGCCTCACACAAGAAAAGAGAAGCTCTGATCCGGAAGCGAAGGGTTCAAAGACCGCGTAGATGACCGCTGCGGATCTTCCATATGTTATCTCCTGTGGATCTTCCGGTCTTCTTGTCTAAGTTCTCGAATTTCACCAGGAATAAGCGGAGATCCTTCTCGATGTACCAGATCTGGGCCTTCGCTTCCAAACACGATCGAAGAGATCGACCATCGGCATGATTGACGAGCAAGTCGACAACGCGACTTCGCGCGTTATCATAATTCCTCAAGGTGTGCATCTTTGCATATTGAAATAATCCTTTGAATAGAAGTGGATAATTGATACATTCCGGCAAGGCGGTGGATGCTACAGGTGTGTAAGGACGAGCTTGAGTTGGGATTATCACGGTAATCCTTGCCAGTGATAGAGCACCTGACCCTGCGCCACAACAAGATAAGTGTCTGCAAACGGGCGGAATAAACGGCGACGAACAGAGCTGTTGTCTTTTCGGACGATCTTTCTAGCAACGAGAGCGATGAGGCATTTGTTGACTCGAGCTTGATTGAGGTCAGGCGCAGCGACGAGTTCCAAGACTGATTGGAAATAAATAAATAGATATTGAGATAAGGACGCAAACGAGGGCGTACTCTTTACACCTTGACCAGACTTATCCATTAGTTGTTCTACAACCATCTCCATGTGTCGACGCAGAGTCTGAAAATCATATCAACCGACGACTCCTATAACGGCAGGGAAAACCATACCGGATCGTTGCCACGGAACTCCAGTGGTAGACTCTGGATGATCTTCTCGATGAACATCTGTTCTCGCAAAGGATCGATCAAACACGACCCAGGAATCAGAAAACGGAGTACCACATACACTTCGCTCTTTCTTCTCCTTCGCGCTCAGCTTTGGCTTCCCGACCCTCTTCTTGACCTTGCCCGTAGAACTTGAGCCGGTTTTACCAGATTGCGCGGACATGAGTGTCGTTGCATTCGCTGCAAACGTGGTATCGTTGACAGTTGAATCAGCCGCCGATGTCTTGTCGATGTCAGATGGCTCGGGTTCTGGGGATGGTATCTGCTGTAAAGCAAGCAGAGCCGCCTGGGCTTCTTCCGCTACACTTCAAGGTCACTTTCGAAGCAAGGAACACAACATTTGCGTACGAACCTGCTCTCCGTTTGGCGAGTTCAAAAGATGCTTCCGTGGGTTCCTATAAGCCCTAGCGATGAAGTGATGGCCAAAATCTCCAAGAGCAACACACGAACCTGCTTCCATTCAACAGTTAATGAGTTCATCTTCATCATATACAGGTAACTCGAGAACGCTTCGTTGAAAGTTCCCAGCGACTCGCTTAAGCCTTTGAGACCTTCGATGTTGGCCTGAAGAGCTTCGACCTCGTCGACAAGTTCTGCCATGGCTGGTTCGATAAATCCCAGGCCATAAGGAGCATCTGGAAAGGCGGTAGAGCGAGATAGGGCCCTTAGTGAGCCCTGCGAGACTCGCCGAAGAGGTGTTCGATGTGGTGCTGAAGGAGCATGCATGGGAGGCAGCCACAAAAGCCAAACAAGACAAACAACGCGTTTGTGGCAAGTTCAAGTTGTATGTTGGTGTCAAGCTGAAGTCCGTAACTCCGAAACTCGAGTGAAACTGAGCTCATTGTCCCCGCCTAGCTCATTCTTCCCTCGCTGCGACCCAAGGCTAAATGTACAACAAGCTGTCGATTTCAAAGGATTGGACTCTTTCCTACGATTTGATAAGGGCAAGACCCCCTCGTGACTAGTACTGCCTCGTTGACTGCTAATTCTTCCGTACCACTCGGAATTTGACACACCTGTCTCGTTCCGATTATTGTCTCCTTTTTTTTATTGGCAGGCCTCCTCCTACCATCATCCGCGCAGTTATGTGTGGCCAACGATACTACGTTGTTCGTCCCAATTTTCTCTTATCCAACTTCCGCTGATGTCAAGTAGGTTGAGGTAGCAGCTCTGTGGGTGCGGACGTCGGTCGACTCAAGTTGTTCTTGATCTCACGTATTTGGGCAGATTGAGGCCCTTCTGTATGGTTCGTCGTGAATTTACTCCCTACATGTTGACTATTAAGTTCTATCGCAGGGGCGTATGCACTCGTCTTCTCTACCTGTTGCTATCTCTTCGCTGTGTCACGGCTCAGCAAGCTGATGCTGTGTTTTGCCGTGGCTATGTTCACTATGTCGACGGGGCTGATGTTGGTGGACTTTGCGTTGGTACTCCTTGCGCCCTTGCTTGTCACTAGCAGTATCTGTGATGGAGGAACATGCTACTCATGTTATCCGGAAACGCCTGCCAGAGTTCACCAAGTCATTCTTGCCGACTTACTTCAAGGCATCAGCAGCGTGTTGATGACAACAAACCAGTACGCTGATTTTTCCTTCATTCCTATGGATCTCCGCATTCCTGCTGATTCACCCCCAATCAGAATGGTGGCCGACTCCCTATTGGTCAGTTGACTCATTCTGTCATACAGTTCTGTGTTCCGACCCTGCGTTCAGACCTACCGAGCAGTTTGGGTGTGGGGAAAGAACTTCAAAGTCGCTGTGCTGCCTGTGATCATGATAACCGCGACTGCTGGTCAGTATTTCCAGATCGAGTGAATCAATGCTGATATCGATGCACTTACACAGGCTGTGGATATGCCAATGCATACTACCAATTTGTTTTCTATTATCTGAGGCGATCCGCCCCGCCCACTGAAGTTTCTCCTCCTCCGCAGTGGTTCACCGCTCTCGCTATCTCGTACAAGGTGACAAACGCGAATTTCATCCTGACCACGGTGACAAATGTATTCTTGACGATCTTGATTGGTATTGTGCATCTTGTTTCGTCTTATGTTCATCGATTCATTCAACTCCCAGCCGCTCGTCTGTGGTGGACCACTCGAGGTTTTTCCGCAGTTGGTGTTCCAGTATCAACATATTACCGGGTTATATCGATGATGTGAGCAACAAATGCACGCCCTTTTACTCTATGTAACCAAACATTTGCCTCAGCCTCGAATCCGCTGCGGTGTTGTCCCTCGCCTTCGTCGCGGCATTGATCGTCCATAACGACGCGTCTGTATTCTATGCTATCGATGTGTTCACTGCGATTATCGGGCAGATGACGGTAAATTCCCCTTCTCGTAACCTTTGCTTCAAGTTTGAACCCTGAATTGTTTGATCAGGGAATCGTCCCAACTGTCATCATTGTGATCGTTGGCCTCGGCAAAGCCACGGAAACATCAATTGTCGTCATTTCGGATCGATCACCTGCCCTCTTGGACGAATCAAAGGAGACGCAATTTTTCGAATCAAGCAATACAGCCGAGGACGTGCAAATCGCCAGCGCAGCTGTTTGTACTTCAGAAAGGACGGCGAGCGGCAGTGCCAACGTTCCACTGGCTGAAGAGCTTATTGTGGAACAGTGACTGCCCTGCGGGTTTATGGTCAGTTGCTCGGTACAACAACGTTCTGCGCGGCGCTGATTATGTCGACTCCAGACGGCTACGTGAACTTGGTGAACAAGCATCTATCCCCATATGTGGTTCGGTTCGAAGCATGTGTCACAACACATCGCTATAGCCGCCCATCCCAGACGGAACGCTCACACCTTCCATTACCCTAGCAGGCTTTCTCTGAATACAAAATGCGTGGAATTACAAGTACAAATGTATGACAATGTGTCTTCCATTAGGCCAAACAAGTTAGGGATAAATTATGAATAAATGAAGGTAGGACCGCCTTCTCAACTGTGGCGGATCTGGGGATCTGGCCTAGCTAGTTACCTGAACTGCTAACGCACTCCTCTCTCGCAAAGCAGAGGTCGGAAATGCCGCTTGTATAAGGGAGAAAGTGTTCGATGACGACATCTGTCCCCTCGAGAGGGCCGTGCAAGACCGTCGCTCGATAGCGCTTCTCGTGGAACGACTAGAGCAAAGACCGGCGTGTGAGATGGACGGTAAGGGTGCGGTTCGTCGAAGGCTTACCGAAACGAGGTAGGCTGCAGTCCAGGTCTTATTGGTCCCCCTCTGTGAGTGCATATCAGAAGGGGTATCGACCAGAGCATAAACAAGATGCTGGAAGTCCGGATGTTAGTGCAAGTATGAGGCGATGAGGGGTGGCATTACCAATCTCCGACGTCGTTGTTCTCGTTCGGCGATTGTCATTGACGGTCCTTTCGATCCTCCATGCCAAACCTCTCCCAGATAAGGCCAGAACAAGCCGTTGAGATATCGACCATTGACTTGAAACATTACGATCAGTCCGGTAAGTTCTGTCCCAGACTATGATTCGTCAGCTCGCACTGAAGTGCGGACAGGAACAGGAGGAGACTTACCGTGACACGGTAATGCTTGCGGCCCATTATCCACCCAGGACACCAAGGGTTCCAGATGTTGTTCTGACTGTTCAAGTTGCGGACCTGTACACCTCGCCCCACCTGTGAGGTGTGAACGTCGAGTTGTACGAAATATAGAGAGCCACATACCTGAAGATGATCCTCGTCTTCGACGGCCCAGAAGGCACGCACTCCCAAGGGAGGCAATTTACGAGACGGGAAGAGAGAGCCCGGCCTCAGCAGGTCGACGTTTTCAATCGGTGCAAACTCCGTCAGCTGCAACGAAAGACTTGGAGGAAGATCCTTGACTTTTCCATAGCCCATCGTGGTCCGGATAAGTGGTAGCGACCAGATCGTGTGGCGAAGGGATATATGCTCGTGGAGCAGGTGGGTAGTAAATTGATGTCCTGATCCATCACCAATCACTTGGAATTTAAGTAACTCGGAAAACAATATCACGGGAGCGTCACTGAGTACAAGGCGCTTGATGTGGCCCCGGCGAGACACAAAAAGGTCAGTAGCAACGAGGTCCACATAACGTGAGTACAAGGATTGTGGGCGGGAGTGGCACTGATAGCAGTCGCGTATACAGGACCAAACAACACGTCAACAACCGAAGCCACTGAACTCCCCTTCATCTTATTTCATAACATCGATATGCTTGGTGAACAGCTTTTCATTGCCCTCGTCGAGCTGATGAAGTTGTTATCCTGTTTATGGGAGCATAAACTCCGTGATCTTCGGCCTTTGCGGTTGTATTCACCTGGCACTCGGGCTTGGCTTGACGAATTCCCCGAGATCGACCACGTTGGACTGATCGGGTGGCCAGTTCTTGCTTCGTACTCGGTAGACCCCTGCTTGACGTCCTCGAGATCCAACTTCTTCTTCTTCCTCGGACCCTCTCGTTGAAGTCTGAGGCAGTTGTTCGGACAGAGTATATCGTTCAAGGATCAGCCATATCCTCCCCAAAAAGGCACCACGATGGCTGATTTTACTTCTTTCCTCGCGGCGTTTAATGGCGACATTGTCACTCCCTCTGATACTGGCTATGAACATGCTATCTCCCGATGGGCACTCAATGCTCAGCGCAAAGCGAAGGTCGTAGCCTATGTGAAGAACGCCGAAGATATCGCCTTGGCTATAAAGCATGCAAGGGTGCATATGCTTCCCATCGCGATCAAAGGTGGCGGACATAGTGCTGCTGGAGCCTCCTCGAGTGAGGGAGGACTCATCATCGATTTGTCCAAGTATTTCGATACCGCGACGGTGGACGTGGAGAGAGAACTTATTCGGATTGGCGGGGGTGCCGTTTGGGCCACCGTAGACGCTGCTGCAATCAAAGAAGGTTTTGCAACGGTTGGCGGTACTATCAATCATGTATGTTCTTGATACTCACAACACCACCCCATCGCTCACCCGCACGAGTTTAGATTGGTGTCGGAGGGTATTTGTTCTATTGTTTATCATCGATGGAATAACGTACTCATCTCTCTTTAGCCTTGTTTTGGGCGGCGGTTACGGGTGGCTCAGTCCTGCTTATGGCCTCGCCCTTGATAACCTCGTCGAAGTAAGTCCTCTTTGTATGCTCAGATATCGGATCTAAGCTTTTTTTGAACAGGTAACGATTGTCACTGCAGATGGCTCCGTTCTTGTTGCCAATGCAGATTCCCACGTTGATCTTTTCTGGGGCGTAAGGGGGGGTGGTTGCAACTTTGGTGTTTGCACCGAATTCGTGATGAAAGTCCATCGTCAACGCGCCACCGTGTTCGGTGGAGCCATCGTATTCACTCCTCCGCTTCTACCAGCTTTATATGAAGCTACTCAGCAGTGGTGGAAGAACGGACCTTCTGAGAAGGAGGGTATGTATCAGATCTTTACCAAGGACCCTGGTGGTAACGTATGGGTACTTTGCGCTGAACGACAACCCTTGCTAAAATCGTATCTTTCGTAGCCATGCATTGTCGCCGCATTATTCTACAACGGCTCCGAAGCTGAAGGAAGGGATAACTTCAAAGCATTCTTCGATCTGGGTGTGTCCTTTCCGTCATTCAAACCTTCCCTTTTGCGGTGCTGACGGGAATATTGCGATGTAGAGCCAGTCGGTGGTTTCTGCAGGGAAATGCCCTATGAACAACTCAACAGCCTACAGGTCCGTCGACCCCAACTATTTTCCCCACCAGGAATCATAGACTCATTCGTCTTAGAACGAGTTTACGCCCCACGGGATCAACTACTACATCAACGGAGCATACCATCACGGTCCCGACCTCGAACTCGCGACGAAATTCTTTGCTCGATTCACCGAGCTTTCGGCCAACCCTGACTTCCAGATGAACTTGATCTTTGAATACATTTCATTGGACAAGATTACGAGTGTCCCTAACGATGCGACGGCGTTCGTCCGTGGAGAACGTGGAAACATCCTGATCAGCACCAATTGGAAGGAAGATAGTCCTGAGAGGTCGAAGCTTGGCAAGGAGATGGTTCATGAGCTCGTGAATCTCATCCACGGACATACTGGATACAGGAAGAAGGAGGAGGTTGGATATGGGAATTATAGTCAGTCTCGTTCCTTTTGGGCTGCTGTTGGTGCGAGATTCGTGTTGACGGGAGACATTCTATTAGGTTCTGAGTCCACGGATGGGGTCGCCTTTGATAAGGCGAAGATATTGTTTGGCGAGAATTATCCTCGACTTCAGGGGCTTAAGAAGAGATATGATCCCGAGCAGATATTCTCGAAGTGGTTCCCCATAACTCCTGCCTAGGATTTGCTGTACATTGTATAATTGTATCCTCCAACATCTGCGACCTGCTAACTACACCATTATACTCGTGATCACATTCGTACAACGAAGGTTTCCGCGTGATGCGGCGCAACTCGTCTCTGGCCGCCCGAACTGCCCAACTTGAACATATCACCCAAGCCCAGGCTGTTGTTGGTGCGACTACCCTTCAGCTTCAACCATCTGCCTGCCAACTTCAAGTTGTGGCAACCGTAGTGCACCGGTTCCATGAATGCTGACCTTCTCACGCGCCGACGACTGTAATGTATGCACCGCCTGGTACGTGCAGGCGGCCTGTGCCAAAGTTGGTTTCCATCAACGACGTCGACTCGTTCGAAGAGCGAAATCCGAACAAGTCGGAACACCCGCACATTTGGCTCATAGGCTTCAACTCCACATACACCATGGTGCTTGGTCAGATCGCAATCTGCCGGTCTCGATAACCTGCCAAACGCTACCTCCAATCATGGTCAGTTGTTCCGAATCTAATGGAGGGCCTAAAGGTCGAAGGGTTGTGGATCGTTGATGCCTCTGTCCCAGTTACGATATCATGTCTAACACCATCCCAACGATTCCAGGATTCAAGGGCGACCTGGTCGCCCCCTCCGACCCCTCCTATTCGGCAGCCATATCGCGCTGGGCGATAAACGCCGCCCGGCCAGCCCACACAGTCGCTTTCCCTACTTCATCTGAAGACACTGCCCTCGCCATAAAGCTCGCAAGGGAACAGAAGTTGCCAATTGCCATCAAAGGCGGCGGACACAGCGCGTCGGGTGCTTCAAGCAGTGAGGGTGGGTTGGTAATTGACTTGAGTCGATATTTGAATGGGGCAGAAGTGGATGTCGAAGAGAGGGTGGTGAGAGTGGGAGGAGGGGCTCTCTGGGACGTTGTCGATAAGAAGGCTATTGAGCATGGATTTGCCACTGTTGGGGGGACTGTCAACCATGTACGTCTGAGTTGGTTCTATCCCGTTAGGCGGAGCTGATGTTGGAATCTGGTGTAGACTGGAGTTGGAGGGTAGGTCTTATCTAGGCTTATAAAATTCGGCACGGTTAACGGATCGATACTAGGCTAATCCTTGGTGGTGGGTATGGATGGCTCAGCGGTGCTTACGGGCTCGCGATCGATAACCTAGTTCAGGTACGTACTCTTACCTATCAACCTGCGATCCCTTCCGCTGGACGTTGCACCTCATAGGCGACTGTCGCTGTAGCCGATGGCTCCATCCTAACAGCGAACTCTCAAACAAATCCCGACCTCTTCTGGGGCATCCGGGGTGGAGGTTGTAACTTTGGAGTCGTAACGGAATTCGTGCTGAAGCTCTACCCACAACGCCGCACAGTGTTTGGCGGATTGTGTGTTTTCGCTCCGACCGTGTTGGACAAACTTGTGGAAGTCACGCAGGAGTGGTGGAAGGCGGGACCCGGGGAGAAAGAGGGAATGATTCAAGTCTTTACTCGAGGGCCTGACGCGAAGGTTAGTCTGCTGTATTTGTTTTGGTGACGAAACCTAAGTGGTTTTGGTAGCCAATGGTTGGAATATTTATGTTTTATAATGGGTCTGAGGAGGAGGGAAGGACTAATTACAAGAAGTTCTTCGATCTTCGTGCGTGTCTTCTGATGCACTTTCGAGCCTTCATGCTCACTCACTTCTCGTCTTTCCAGATCCTGTTGTCGACATGTGCCACGAATTACCGTACGAGGAACTCAACTCTTGCAGGTTGGTTATTTCTTTCTCGTCATCCTCCCTTCTAATCACGTTTTCACAGAACAAGGTTGCAGTCCCTGGACGGAATGTCTATATGAAAGGCGCATATCATACCGGCTCCAACCCTGATCTACCCAAGATCCTATTCGAGCGCGTCATGGAACGTTCCTCCGACCCCTCCTTCATCATCGTCCTCCTCACAGAGTACTTCCCGCTTGGCAGAACCAACTCTGTTCCGAACGATGCAACAGCTTTCCGCCGAGGCGTCCCAAGCAACGTTCTCATCAACGTTATCTGGGAGGATGACACTCCTGAGCGAAGCAGGTTTGCCAAGGAGACTGCGCATGAACTTGGAGAGCTAATTAATAGTCATGCTGGACCAGGGAGGGATGATGTGGCGTATGGGAATTACAGTGAGTGTTTTCCTTGACGGTTGGGCATGTACTGATGGACTCCGCCAGGTCCCGATCAGGTGTCAGAGGTAGTGGCCAATGGAGTGGTCGCAGCCGACAAGGCGAAAATGTTGTTTGGGAGCAACTACCCTCGGATGCAGAGGATCAAGAAGAAGTATGACCCTGAAGTTCTGTTCTCGAAGTGGTTTGCGATATCTCCTGCAGCATAAGATCGTGTTTGGTTGGACTGTCTTTCGTATCCAGGTTATAGCTTCGATTCACCGAGTCGTTCGGATCTCAGATATTGTCCTCGGCATCACTCTCATAGATCCTGAGGCGTGTTTCTCTCGTCTCGCTCATTATCGCGGCTCCAGGTGGCCGGTCGGTGGTCGAGGATGGCCTTTCATGCAGTTCATGTCTCAGGTCCATCAAACGTTCACGCTGGGAGGTGTGATTGCCAGCCATGGATTTTCAGCTTGAAGTTGTTTGGTTGCTCCAACTACTCCCACGTGGCCACGCCTTCGAGCTTCATCGACATCCCCTCCACCGTCAATTTGTAAATCAACGCTTGCGCTGAACCACGCACCAGCAATTTAGGTTTCGTTCTGGACGGCGAGGGTATCGGTCATTTATCCTCTCAGTCAGACCCGTGCCCCATTCGTGGATCATGAAACCCCCCGACTGGGGTCGGAAGTTGGGATTAGGCCTCGGATGATCAGCGTAGGCCTGTGCATTGTGCCTAGCACGATTGTAATATCGGACTCAAATCCGATTGCTTTAAAGCTCGATGGTTTGATGGGTGAGTCCGTCCAACTCCTGCTATCATGTCCCACCTCCATTTGGCACCATCGATCTCAATACCTGGCTTCAAGGGCGACTTGGTCACCTCCTCCAACCCAGATTACCCACAAGCCATATCCCGATGGGCTGCCAACGCCCAACGTCCCGCTCTCGTCGTCGCTTACCCGACAAGTGCAGAAGACACAGCTTTGGCTATCAAGTATGCCAGGGAACGGAAGTTGGATCTTGCAATTAGGGGTGGAGGACATAGTGCGTCAGGAGCTTCGAGTAGCGATGGAGGTTTGGTGGTTGATTTGAGTAGGTATTTGAATGGTGCTGAGGTTGATTTGGGTGGGGAGGAGAAGGTTGTTAGAGTTGGAGGAGGGGCAATTTGGGAGACGGTGGATAGGAAGGCTATCGAGTGTGGGTTTGCTACTGTTGGTGGGACTGTGAACCATGTGAGCACGTTCGTTGCTTTGATAAAGTGATATGAGGTTGACAATGACGTTGGCGTTGTAGACTGGAGTTGGAGGGTAGGGTTTTCGGAGGTTGATTGGATGAGCTTGCGTTGGTTGCTTACTAGGCTTTAGATTGGTCCTTGGCGGAGGGTACGGATGGCTCACCGGCGAATACGGCCTAGCTATCGATAACCTTGTCCAGGTAAGTCAATCGCCTATCTCCATTCATCATGTACTAAATGCGCTTACCGTCAGGCAACAGTTGTGATGGCTGACAGCTCCATCCTAATGGCGGACTCCACCACTAATTCCCATCTCTTTTGGGGTGTTCGAGGTGGAGGTTGCAACTTCGGCGTTGTAACGGAATTTGTACTCAAACTCCATCCGCAACGAAGGAACGTGTTTGGTGGGGTATGTCTTTTTGATTTGAGTGTGTTAGATCGACTTGTGGATGTCACGCTGGAGTGGTGGAAGCGAGGTCCGTCGAAGAAGGAAGGTATGGCTCAGGTGTTTGGAAGGGGGCCTGATGGGAAGGTATGGACTGTTGTGTGTCCTCTTGGTTGCAGATGGGCTCACGGGAGATTGTAGCCTATGATTAAGGTCCTCCTGTTTTACAATGGATCTGAAGAAGAGGGAAGGTCTGTCTACAAAGAGTTCTTCGACCTTCGTGCGTAACAGTTCTGTCCTCTCAAAACCTCTATCTTACCTATCCAGTTTCTAGACCCCGTTGTCGATATGTGTCGCGAAATGCCATTTGAAGAGATGAACACGTTACAGGTGCCTTTTGACGCCCTTGCCAACTACTCTTTCATTCGATCCTCGTTACAGAATAACGTTGCTGTGCACGGGCGGAACGTCTACTGGAAAGGTGCCTCTCATACGGGTGGCAACCCTGACCTGTGCAAGGTCCTGTTTGATCAAGTCATCGAGCGCTCATCTGATCCTTCCTTTACGGTCGGTCTCCTCACAGAGTACCTAGGTCAACTCCATTCCAGACGATGCTACTGCCTTCCTTCGCGGTGTCCCAAGCAACATGCTCATCAGCGTCGTCTGGGAGAATGACCTTCCTGAGAGAAGGAGACTTGCCAAGGATGCCGCGCATGAACTTGCAGAGCTCATCAGTAGTTATGCGGGGGTGGGGAAGGAGGAGGACGTGGCATATGGAAATTACAGTGAGCCGTTTTCGCCGTTACACGTTTTGGGGACGTGTTGACGAAGAGGGCTTAAGTCCTGACCAAGTCTCGGAGGTGGAGGCTAATGGCGTCGTCGCAGCTGACCGGGCAAAGTTGCTGTTTGGGAGCAATTACTCTCGGATGCAGAGGGTCAAGAGGGAGTATGACCCTGAGATCGTATTCTCGAAATGGTTTGCGGTATCCCCCACTGTATGATCTTGTGGCGTTTTCTGTACTATCTTTGTGGACTATGCCTTTTATCCTGCTACCCCCTGTGTAGTCCTTGCACCGGGAGACGCGACTCGTTTAGCCGAGCCTCGTGGATCAAAGTCGCGTGCCGTAATGAACCGAGTGGCGCATGTTGAACGCTCACGTGATAGACGCGAAGGCACCCGTTTCGAACACGCGCTGGCCTTGCGGACTTTTCGTTAACAGCAACATCTCGTCAGCCAGCGACCTCTGCGCTTTTCCCGTCTCACCTCCTCAAACTTTTACGGCGTTAGGCCTATTGGCGTCAGGCCATTCATCTTTTCATAAAATATTATTCAGCAAATGTCGGGCCAAGTCTATGGCAATCGTATGCCACCAGCGCCTCGTCGACCCCCCTTCACAAATGCGGTCAACCACGTTCCTCAGAATGGGTCTCCATTGAAGCCTCAGGCTCAGGAGAAGAAGCAACAGGCTTCTCCTCCTCTTCCGAGGCAGAATAGCAAGGCTGTGCCGCCTTCTCCGCCAAAGGTCATCACTGACAAGACCCGTCAGCAGGATTTCTTTAGGTTACATCTTTTGGGAGAGGTCAGCATTCGACCGGCTTACTAAATTGGCAGCGCTAACTCTGAGTCGACCTTAGGGTGGCTTTGCTCGTGTGTACCAGGTTCACGACTCCCAGAAGAGGCATTGGGCTTGCAAGGTAGTAACGAAAGATTCTCTCAAGACTAAAAAAGCGAAAACCAAGGTTAGTTATAATCCCATCTTCGCACCACAACCTGTTTCTGAGAAGTACGACGTAGCTCTATGCAGAAATCAAGATTCACCGTGCGCTCGAACATCCCAACATCGTTTCCTTTCAAGACTGTTTTGAAGATGACGAAAATGTCTACATGACCCTCGAACTCTGTCCCAATGGCTCTCTGATGGACCTCCTCCGTCGTCGACGCCGTTTCACCGAACCTGAAGCTCGGTTCTTCATGGTCCAGCTCCTGGGCGCTTGTCATTACATGCACACGCATCAAGTCATCCACCGAGATCTCAAACTAGGCAACCTATTCCTTGACGCAAACATGAATGTCAAGGTGGGCGACTTTGGATTGGCAGCGTTGATCGAGAGTCCGGGAGAGAGGAAGAAGACCATTTGTGGGACGCCGAATTATATTGCCCCGGAGGTGCTGTTTGATACGGCCAATGGACATAGCTTCGAAGTGGATACGTGGAGTATTGGAGTTATTTTGTACACTCTCATTATCGGAAAACCACCTTTCCAAACAAAGGATGTCAAGAGCATCTACAAGTCAGTGTCTTCCTTTCAGTCCCGTCTCGTTTTTCACTCACCTTTTGAATCATAGACGTATCCGGGATAATGAATACGAATTCCCAGCCGAACGCGAAATTTCGGTCCAAGCGCGGGAACTCATTCAACACATCCTCACTCAAGACCCCCAACAACGACCCACACTTCACGAAATCCTCGACGACGAATTCTTTACTCATGGCATCGTACCCAGCCACCTACCCAACACTACTCATAATGCCGTCCCGGATTTCCGACACATCACTCGACCCGTCTCCCAAGCCAATCTCGCTCGATTACGACGAAAGGCCTTACTCGATGATGATCAAGCTACGACGATCTCGCTCCCTAACTCGGCTGTGGCCCAGAGTTCGACGATTGGTACCAAGAGTACTAGTGGTAAACCGAATGCGACTTTGGCGCAGCAGGAGAAGGAGTTCCAGCAAGCCGTCCAACCGGGTAGTCCTATCTCTGCTCTACTCAAATCGGCGAGACAGCCTTTGGTTATGGGCGTTCCTGGTAGTAGCAATACGCATCAGCGAGGAGAATCGCCATTGATCAGGAAGTTGCAAGCGGTTAGTTTGGAGAACCAGATGCGCGGTGCTGGGACCAACGGAACTGGAGGGGAGCGCGGGGCTGGACTTGGGAGGGTGAGAGAAATGACGGAGGAGGATGGGTTTGTGGAAGAGATTAGGAGGAAGGAGTTGGAAACTCACAAGGCCAGGATTGTGGCGCAAATGGTGCCTGTGCCTCCTGGTAGCGCCGTCGGCTCGGAGTTCGATTTGAGGAGAAGGGAAGAGGAACAGGAGAACGTCGCTCCTTTTCCGGCGAGAAGTGAGATTGGGAAGGGTAAAGGCAAGGAGCGAGAGGTGATGGGAGTTGAGAAGCCCAATTTGGATCCTATGGGTGTAGTTGGGGCTGGAGGAGGAGGAGCGCTGCCACTGAAGTTGAATGGGTTCGATGCGGCTGCTCAGACTTTGACTGCTGCGTTCGATGCCAAGGCTGCTGGGAAGGTCTTCAGGGATCCGAGATTGGATGCGGACTTGAAGGATGAGAAGGTGTTCATCGTTTCTTGGGTGGACTATTGCAATAAGTATGGGATGGGATACGCGCTCACCGATGGGTCGGTTGGAGTCCATTTCAATGACAGTACGACTTTGGTTTTGTCTCCTGATAAACAGTAAGTCTTCGCTTTTCATTTTTCATCTCGGTCACTTGGTTCGTTTTTGGTATGCGATTACTGACATAGTTCGTTGACGATAGGCATTTTGACTATATCACCTCTCGTCGCCAGGGATCGGTATACGTTCGCAAGTATTATACGGTTTCAGAGTACCCTGAGGACCTCAAGAGTAAGGTGTACCTGTTGAAGCACTTTGAGAGGTATATCATGGATCGCCTGTATGGAGATTACGAGTATGTGTTTGAGAATTTGGAGAGGGCGAAAGGCATGGACTTTGTTCAGAAGTATTTGAGGATGAAGCATGTTATCGTGTTCAAGATGAGTCACGACGTCCTCCAGGTGCGATTCCTTCTTTCTTCTGCATCTCATCTACCTTCTTCGAATCAGCAACTCTAACCTTGACATTATCTCCATTTAGTTCAACTTTTACGACCACTCGAAAGTCATTTTATCATCTCAAGGCCTTCTCATAACCCACATCGACAAGAACTACAAACTGACGAAATGGAAACTCAGCGACGTTATGGTACAGGCTCTCAAACCTCCTTCCTCTGATCCTGAAGAGGCGAAGTTCCATCAAAAGTTGGTGGATAAGCTCAAGTATTGCAAGGAGGTGTTGTCATCCATCAGGAAGGCCAGTGAAGAAGGAGATGGGGCTGTGGCAGAGACGAAGACTCAGGCGCCGACGTTGAGTACGAGGGGGTCGAAGAACTCTTTACGATAGCGCAGCAAAGACGGTTCACGATGTCTTCACGTTTTTTTACGACCTTGGCTCGACCTTGATCGGCGGCCTTTCCTGTCTTTCGTTGTCCAACACTCGTTTACACCCCAGCGGTCATTGCATACTCAGTATGAAACTGGTAGCCATTCTGTGACAGTTGGGATCATTCGCCCCCTTCAAGTTGGGTGTGGGAGTCTTACGTTACGCGTGAAACTGAGTCTTTCGCAACCGTGGACTCCGACGAGCTATGGAGGTGGCCACTATTTCCACGGCTTAACTAGCTCGTACCTCTAGCCATGGTCGCACAGCGCTCGTTCTCCACTCTCTACTGATGGATACCTGTGTCCTGGGACAACGTATCACCAAGGGACATCCACGTAGCTCGCGTTGCGAAGGGCTTAGGGTGAAACGGGTCAGATGGGCTGAATCTAACGCCTGGTGGTGAAACTTGGATCATGTTCCTTGGCAGCTTCCATCCCCCGGTCTCCCACGAGCAGGGAGTAGGGCGCCTTTACGACCCATCAACGTGATCAGTAGGGCAGTGACTGTGGGAGTTTGGGGTGCGGTTCAAGCTGCCGGATTCCGGTCAAGCAGAGGTGAGCGTAAATCGAGTCGATCTTTGTTAGTGTGCTTCTCAGGCTCTACATTTCGGAGACCGGGGCTTTCATTTTCAGGTCACTTTCCGATCAAAACCGAGGCCCAAGCCGACCATTCACCATGCTGTCGGCCTCCAGGTTGATATACGTGTGGTTTATCGAGACCTAGTCGAGGAGAACGGGACGGCAAATTGTCGACTTCGAATGGATCGTGTTCGTACTAGCCTGTAGTCTCATCGGTACGGATTCATTCTAGCTGTGTTGAACTCGGAATGATCGCGTTGTAGAGGAAGTACGCTATTCGACCCTTGAAATCAGGTTTGAATGCAGTGTCAATCGGAAGGAGCATCATCCAGTCTGGGCGTGATTGTCACCAGTCGAATAACGAGTCCTAATTGCCTGAATTGACTCGGAGGCGAGGATTGCTTAACTTTCTCTCCTCACCTAGTCCTGGCCGTCCACTGAGGTTTCCGTGGTATCCCCGTGGGGTTCTGATTTTTCCTCGGGATCATTCGACGCCTATTTCTTTGATGTGACGCTGCACATCGACATAACCAATGATGTCTGTCTGGGCGTTCGATGTTCGACTGGCATGGACAACAAAACTTGCCAGTGGCAAGTTTTGTTGGCCGAATCGTGGTATTGAACTCATTCTGGGTCGTTTCCAAAGCAACGAGTTCCATGGCAGTGTAAGTTTCGTTAACCTTCAATCTCTTCGGATGATCTTCCCTTGTGGTGCTTCGCGGAAATCATGTCACCTCTTGATTCCACAGACACGCAGACCCGGTGCTTGCTGGAGGGGTGGTCTTCTGGAAATGGATTAGTGTCCAGAAGCTCTTGAAATTAGGTTATGCCCATTTGTTTTATCAATCATACTCGACTCCCTTTCTCTGACATTTGACGTAATGTTCGTTCATAAGTTCAGTCGATCCCTGGTATTGGCACATATACCTACCTTAAGCACTTACGCCTGAAGAGCGTGTAGCCTTCCTCGTTGTCCCGAGCGCTGATACTTGGTCACCTTTCCAAATCTAGTCCCACAGAACCCGGCTCCTGGCGGCCCAAAGTCGAAATTGGGGATGATGCCCATTTTTTTGAATGCCCCCACAACTGTCCGAACTCCTTCCACCTTGACAAAACTCTGGTGCATTTTTGAATCATTCTGAATCAAAACGTGGTGCATTCCTGGAATCATATTTCAAACGGTCAATCAGTGAGTTTGTTGTTGCCCCGCTCCGAAGCAGGACCTGAAACTGTGTCGGTGCCGATTTCCAGGACGCAGCTTTCATCTTCTCTTTCGGCATGATGTGATAGGCAGATCTCAGCTTGGTATCTTCCCCCACGATTCACCCCGGGGGTTTATTTTTCTGGTCAGGTTCCCGTGACCTTCTCGCCGCCCATCAAATCGGTCACGCCGTCTGCGACTGCAACGTCCGGACGGACGGATGATTCTCCAGTTCCGACCACCGCCCATATCTTCGTCTTGTCGACGGACGCCATGAGTAAAGAAGAAGCCGGATCAGACCCTTCGTCCCTGGTAATCATTCGGCGCCTCCCATCAGGGCTCCCAGCTTTATCTGAGCTCTGTGCAATGGGCTATGCTCTGGATTTGCTACTTATATGCCCACCTGGTCGAACCCCACTCCAGATCAATCCCCGCCAATATGGACCACGTCTACCCAGTTGCAGAAGCAGGCGATGCTCCCCTCGAGGAGCACGCTTTGCTTGATCGTGGGCAGGTGCAAACGTATCCCGGTTCATTGGCCAATATGTCTCCGTATGTCGCTATTCTTTGAACCACCGGTCGAAAATTGACTCCCTTTCAGTCAGATATATGGCACTCAAGTCTACTACGCACCGATCACAACCTCTAATGCGTCGGCCCAACCTCAGGTCCCTCACGATATGCACCCCACGTCCATTCCTGGGATCAACATCGACACTTCCCTTCTGTCTACAGACGCCGGACACTATGGTGGCCCCCCAGGGAATGTGGCACATTTCGAGCGGTCCTCGGGTGGTAAGTCATTATGTGGCACCGCTACCATCATCTTCACTTAAATTTTTGGTTCGTTGTAGGTCATGCCCACTACGGCCTTGATCCTTCTGGTCAACACATGCATTTCCGGTCGCCGGTGCGATCGCATCCTTCGCCCAACTACGATTTATACTCGAATCTCGATGAACAAAACCTTGATCCCAGTCTTTTTTCCGCCCTTGATCCATCACCTCGCAGCGCTCACGCGTATGGGTATCCCTCCTTTGCTGTTGCCCACCCAGAGGGGTACACCGCGGATGACTATGGTGGCCACAATCACCACCTACCTTCCGACCAGGACTACACTCTGCCGACGCTACCACCCGATAATCACCCTATGCCTGATGCCTCCAGGGATGCCTTGTCCACGGACCCGATGTCTCAAGTGGGATTTCTCACCCCAGATTTGCATCGAGGCGGAGACTTATATAGTTCCGACGGTGGTAGGGTCGTGAGCCGCGGACGATCTGCCGGCCGGTCTTCTCCTTATCGTCTATCTCATTCTCCCAGCCCTTCTATACCTGATTCCACGGGTATTCCTACACGGTCACCCTCCACTATTGACGTAGACTCGATGCTGTCCGTTCCTGGGGAAGCTTCCTCCCAGGTTATGACACCAGGCGTCCGAAGGGCCTCTATCAATAGGCGCAAGAATCCCGGTAATTTCATATGTGATTGGTGCAGCGAGACCTTTACCAGAAGCAGCAACTTGCGAGGTTTGTGAGCCATCATTGCTCTCTCTTCTTCACTTATACCGGTGTTCCATCCAGATCATTACCGGGCGCACAATCGAGAGAGACCTTATCCATGCTCCACGTGTGAGCAGACGTTCACCAGGCGCAGCGACATGCGTCGCCATGCTAGAGCCAAGCACTAGCCAACTACGGATCGTCCTAACCTCGTCATTTTCTATCCCATGCTTAGTCTCCGTTGCCTTCTAAGTAAACTTTATTCCCTAGTCTACAATCGTAATAATGATCCTGACTCCCGTTGTTGAATATTGTAAAACATTTGTACACTGATGAACTCCAATCGACGCTGAATTGGATGAATGTTAGTGGTGATTGTTGATGTTCTTCGTGGGTCCTCACGCCTCAACAGCCTCGAGCTACGTCAAGCGTGATTCTCACGAGAGATATCGATCTAGACCGCTTAATTCACCACAATTCCTCCCCAAGTGCAAGAGATCTGTCGCGCTGGCTGCAAGTCCCTGTCTGCTGGGGTGATTTCCATTCAGCATGTTTTTGGCTGCTGTATGGATACGGCGTGACATCGCAACCCGTTGAATCCTGTTGTTGAAGCTAACAGCAGTCGCGGACGATGCGAACCTGTCTAATTCTGAACAAGGTCGGGTGGATGCCACGCTTTTTGGTGCAGGATAGGCCGGGAAACCCTTTGAACTGTCACTGTCGCACACTTTCTTGCTTCCCAGGTGTCCAGGACCAGACCTTGGAGGAAATTCGCTCCACCACTGCGCTTCGACCACCACGACACTGAAGCTCATACGTTGGTTCGTATCATCGTGAAGACGTTTCGATATTGGCAGGTACTAGGGTATATCCCAACACGATCCCGATATTCGAATACTGGTTTCGACAATGCGGTTATGATATGACGGACACAGTGGAGAAAGGCCATCACAAAATTCAGACGCTCGTTGAATTTACGGCATTCTGATGGCTGCGCAATGATGCATGATGGCAGACCAGCTCGCCAGAATGAGGACGTTGGGATAGGGGATAGAGGTGAGTGGGAAAGACACCTTCTTCATCCTTTCAAATTTCTGAGATCCTGAATCCTCAAACGGTTGATCTGGGTAGTGAGCCGAAGGTCCTTGATGATTTCGCAGAACGCCGTTGTCTTATCGATCCTGCAGCACATTTTTTCCCCTTGTAGGATCAGAAGGGCGGGCTTCATGGGCTTCTCATCGGGCGGGTCGTTTCCAAGCGGCCTGCCGAAAGTTCGTCGATGAAATGTCGCTCAAATTCCGGTCAGTTGTGTCGGATGGCTTTGGACGACCGTCCTTCCAATCGGCATGGAAGGTATCGCGGTTTTGATACGTGCCACCAAATTTATCTTCACGATATACAAGTCAGCGACGGTTAGCCGCCTCCGGGTCAGCGTTTCCTTTGGATGGTCGTTTCGGCTGGATCTTCAAAGATATGCGGGAGGGCCGACTTGCGTTCCGTACGTATACGTTGATGTGCGCCTCCTTGGTATCGACGACATTAATCTTCTCCCCCAAAATATCCTGAACTCTATTTTATTCGTTCTCATGCCATGAAAGAAGTCTACTCGTACCCACAGCCAAAGCTCTCGGTGACATCACCTCCTATTATCGTTCCCACAGGAGGCTTCGCAGTGGTCGCCTGATCCGCCTTTGGCCGACCTGTCACCTAAACCTCTTGCCTCTGCGAGAAAATATGCGAAGCGTCGTTGAACTTGGGCGACACCATGTCTATCAGTCCCCAGAGATTTCAGTATTAGAGCTCCGGCATAGAGCGTCATCTTGAATGGCTCTCGTCTGCGCGTCTGTGCCACACAGACATACGATGGACGCCCTTACGCAGACCAGGACGAAGCCCGAAGGGGACGCCAGAAGAATCCTCTCCATCGGTCCCTTCATTCTTTTTTAATCAAGTTGGATATCACAACGCCCCGGAGACGTTCTCTTTCGAAAGCCCCTATCTTCGACAAGCCTTACCATTGAGGATGTCATAAAGGCGATCTTTTCCCACCGCCTGCTGGGCAATCATTTGCTGTCTGGATCATACTACCGTATCCCAACGGCGCTTTGGAAAAGATGGCACCGATCTCGACTCCAACATGTGTTGTGGGTGCTCCCTTAGGTTCCGAGAGCTTGGAATTTCAGAGGGTATGACGGCAAACCCTGGCTCTTTGTAGTTCAGACCCCCTTCGTGCCAAACAAGGGTGCCCTCGTTCCATCCTCGCCTTTTAGGACAGGGGTCTTCTAAGATCCGTCTGTATCACAGCCAAGCATTATTATTATTAAAATCCATTTATTATCCGTTGTGGGGGACCCATATGTCGGATATAACATCCTATGTACTACGTCTCCTCTTCTCTCACAGCCAAGCATCTACTTTTGCCACGTTCACTACGTTGGAGTCGAGGGGAAGTGTATCCGACGTTTGTGATATCGGTGTGAGATCTCTCTGTTTAAACTTTGGAGATGTTGAGCAGAAGAGTTTCAACGTCCACGAACCGCAGGTTGGAGACTGAATATTGAAATGGGAAACCATGGTTCACCGCTAGTAAAAAAAAGGTGTTCTATGCTTGGCGAACCATAAGGGTACCTACTAGGAAGCAACTGTACTGCTTGCACAGCATCAATCGTGTATGATTAATGTTCATCCACCAAGGACAATCCTCTGTTCGCTATGATAACCGCGGGGTAGCCGCCTTCTCATAATTGCGGAGCTCAAGCGAGATACGACATCGTCCGATATGAAATGGGATGAGGAGTGGGGTTGTCGAGGCGCTGCATATACAGCCCTATATTCAGATTATATTAAGCGCGAAGCATTCAAAACAATTGGAGATCGACCTTCAGTCGCCCGGTCTTGACGACAGGCCGTGCCTCTTAGATTAGGCAGGTTCAGGGTGCCTGGATGGTAGCGTCAATCGAGGGGCGTCAAGCGGGTGAGTTTGCGCATCAAGGAGGTCAGCAGGGGCAAATTCAGATACAGAAACTAGTAAGCGCTCCAGGAAGCCGGCGGTGAGATGTGGGGCAAACTTTAATGGGATCGCAAGTAAGTACCATCTCTGGTACGAGCTATTGTTCACGGGTCATGTTTCGCGTGGATCGAACTGCCGGGAAATGGAGTTATGCGAACAAGAGAGAAGAGCCTGCGCTTTGCGAAAGCGACCAACCAAGACGCAGTGTAGAGCAACCAATTGTCAAGAAGGGATCTAGACTAATCCGATCAGGTCTAAGTCGAAACAGTGCATGTTCTCAAGGCGCCTCCTTCAGTAAGAAAACTCAACGACGTACGCGCGAACGGATTTTCGGAGGAGGCGAGAGTCCGGATCCAAACCAGGGCTCTCAAATAGATGACGACTTCAGGAGAATTTCACGAGTCTGGATCCTCGATTGAGCTCAGACTCGGAGCTGCTTGGGGATTGTGAATGGTTTTGAAAGCACAGCTTCGGTTCGAGCACCGAGGACTTGAACAGTGAACCAAATCCTCCATAAACGGGTTGTGAGTTCGCAACGAAGAGAGCGTTTCGTTGAAAAGGCCACTCTGATCGCCTTGATGATGAAGCTCTTCCCTGATACCAAATTTTCCGGGGATGGGAAGGAACTCCCAGTTGGAATCGCAGTTGTGAAGGATTGTGACTCGGCCAGTGTGACATGCGATGCCGGCCACCTGTGGCATCTGTGACCTGAGACCACTACTTTCATTGCATCCCATCCTCGAGTTTGCTTGACTGCGGCGATCAGACCGATAACATCAAGAAACTCCCGGTTTTCCATGTTCGTGTATTGCACGATGTTCGATTGGAGCATTCTAGCATGTCAAGGCTCGTCTCCCAGATTCATCACAACAACACAAAGGAAGATCTTGGAAAGCGCCTGCTACACCGATGCCCCGGCATTTCAATCGGACCATCAAACGCGACGCAGAAGTAGGTCAGCGTGGATTCGGCATGGAACGTGCCAAACTCTACTGTGTCAATTCCCTATCGATTGCCAATCGTTTCGCGATGACTTTCGTCCTTCTCAACGTTCGATACGACAAGCAAATATGCGGGGACTTCAATCTAGCTGGTTCGTGTCATTGCGGCCATCCGGGTCGTCTTCATGGAGATGATTCATGATTTATTATTTGACTCTCACTACCTGAAAGTGAAGGCCCATATCGACCGTCCAGTTCATGCCACGGGAACGAGCTTTGGAAATAGGAGGATATACTCATCTGGAGAAGTGGGTAGGTTGTTCGTTTGGCATCTCATTGCCTATCCATTGTTCACTCCGTTTAGCCCGGGACTCCACAACACGCCGGTGCGCGTGGCTTACATGCAACCGCGCCTTTGTGACCCGTGGTTGTCTATTTGGGAAGGGTGCTGGCTAACCCGTGTTCGGCGAAAGTGTGATTGCGTTCACCTCATCATCTCATGGATGTGTCCTCCTGGCCATTGCATCTATTGTGGGAGGATCGTCTCAGACTTTCTATCCCCAGATCGTCTAGTTGGACGCATTCAGACGCGAATCGAACCAGGTAAAGTCCGGGGTTGCGCATGAGAGCGTCACCTGAGTGGGTATGAGCTGTTTCCATTGCGTCCCCGGCCGATATCATGCCTTCCTCGTGCGCTCAGGCAAATTGTCTTAGGGACCCTGCAGGGATAGTCTTCTCTTTGCGCAATAGGTTGAGTTTGGAGTTCTTTGACTTGCTCTTTATTGTCAAGTTGTCTTGACATTGCTGCCTCGGCTGGATCTCAGTGAGCGCTTCATCCACGGTCCGTGATGCGGTTCACTAGTGCCAGTGCTCACTGAATTGTCACGCTGCAGAATCTGTTGCGGTGCGCCCATGAAAACCCCAAATATTGCCTTTTTTTTCCACCATCTCCTCGGCCCCTTTGGGTCATTTTGCTGCTCGACGTTTTCGGGCGCGCCCGGGATCTCCACCAGCATGCAAAGATATCCTTGTTCCGCCTACATCTCGGTGCCACACGTCTACCAAGATTTGGGGGCAACGTCACAATTCCGAGGATCTAGGATGTCGGATCCAGGTTGTTACTCACTGTCTTGGGCAGTATCTACGTCCCCCTCTCTCCAACATCGTCCATCTCGAGGCATTTTATGAGCCGGATTAGATTGTTCAAGAGGTTCAAGCAGACCTCAAAACCTTGACTCCAAATTCAAACGAGAACGCGGTTGTTCCGAATCGTCAATGGTACGTAATGAACCTCATACGTAAAAAAAACCATTGAACCGTAACTGGGCTCATTGGCGGCTTATTAGCATGCAATACGCAACTTCAAAATCGAGACCGCCGATTACATTGGAGGTGGCTGTGAACTAGCTAAGGCGCCACTCCTAGCTTCTTAATGCTGTAAGCATCCAACGCATTCATCGCATGTACAGACTGCGCTCGAACCTCTCTAACCTCCTTCTGGGTTGATTATCTCCCTAGGATGGTGTCTACATTACAAAAACGTGGTATCTCCATGGATTCAGATCGGCTTTGCCGTAACGGAACAACGTCGACACCCCAGCGAGATTCTCATCCATCGGTTTCTAACAGCACCGTTGGCCAGAGGGTTTGCATTATGGAGACGTCCTGCCAGCCTTCAGCCTGCTTCCCCGGTAATCCGCTAGTCTACTTTTGTCAGGTAAGACTCTCGTTTTCCTTTTTGGTCAGACCAGATGACCCCAGTGGGCGCTTGTTCGTCGGCGGTCGCATTCACGCCGACCTGTAATCAGTGTCATCTCATTGATACGTCCTGGCACCACCTACTCAAGCCCAGAGCACACATGTTCTCATTTCATCTTGTCCTGCCCTCCGGTCGAATGCCTTCTTGTGACCTGTACGCCACGAGCGTTGTTTGATCTTTTAGTACTTATACAACTCATTTTCGTCCCAAGGTCAGACTCAAGCTCCAATTCACCCGGCCAGCCACTCTTAGATATACGTCTCCTCCTCTATGCAACCGTCACCTTCATTGAATGATTCGGTTTCGCCTTTACTCAGCGGTGATTTCGCGGCAGACGGCAGGTAAATGAAAGGCTGTCTCGGCTTACTAGTTGTGCGACTAACTGATTTTGATGTCCAGTATCAATTATCCCTCGGAGCGCGAAGGCGCAGCCGCAACGACGTTGAACGGCCCGCCACAATTGCGGCTCCCTCTGTCGATAATCCTTGGGCCGGTCCCTATGATTACCGTTGATCCGCCAATGCGCTCGGGAGGTCAAGAGATGTCCGATATCTTCTTTCCTCTTGGACCACCATACGACAATCGTGGAGCCCTTGCTGAGTTGTCCCTGAATTGTGAGCACCCTTGTCCCACTCAGCGGTTTTGGTTCAGTCTAAGCTTTCTGTTGTCCAGCGTGCTCCGAATTCTTAGATCAACCACCAGATCTTCGCCCGCCACTGTATCCGGCTTGGAATCTACACGCCGGCGATTACCTTTCCGAAATCAACTCTTCCGTCCCATCTACCGATGCTTCGTTGTCCTCCGTGTCAGCATCACCCATTAGACGACGATGTGACAACTGGCCGTCCACCACTGATGATGTGGATGTGACAGTCTCTCCTTATCCTAATAGTGATGATATCGCATATGGGAGTATGTTCAATCTTCCAGCCCCTTTGACCGAGAGCCTCGTGTTTCCATCACCGGTCGATTACGGTGGTAGTCTAGCCGACGACTACTCCCCAATCACACGGCCTCCCCCGATGACCTCCCAGTCACATCGAGGCAGAAGCGAGCTTCTCGCTGTACACTCTCCACAGGGCGGCAGGGTCAGTAGGAGTCGGAGTCGCGCCCTCTCGTCCGGCAGATCGTCGCCCTATCCCAGTGTTCCTCCCAGTCCTTCGGTGGCTAGTGAGGCGAGCATATATTCAGGATCGCCAAGCCCGTCAGACTACGATCTCTCCCATCCGACGGTGGATCCGGCGCTGGTAGTCCCTCCCTCCCCAGCTGCCGCTGAACACCAAGTTATCACCGAAGGCATCAAGACTGCAGCCCAAAACAGGCGAAGGGGTCCGGCTCGGTTTGTCTGTCACTTGTGCAGTGTAACTTTCACTAGGAAAAGTAATTTACAGGGTAAGTAATTCTCCTTTGCTTATCTTCTGGTTTCTTGCTGAACGATATCGCGTTGATCCAGATCATGACAGAATCCATACCGGGGAACGGCCATATGCCTGTCCGACCTGCCATAAGCCCTTCACCCGAAGCAGCGATATGAAACGCCACCAAAGAAAGCACGAATGAGCGGTGCCTCGTATTGACCGTCGCTGGACGCGATGCTGGGCTTTGTGCTTACATATTTGCCACTTCGTGCACTCGAATATCATCCGTCTTTGCAGACACGGAGTCGGTCCTTCCTATCTATCTCTCGCCTTCGAATCGTAAATGTGTATACTCTCATTCTTGCAGTTGGTCCGGGACCACTGACACGTAGTACTGGTTGTTTCATCTCTATCGCTCTCTCGATGTTAATATAAATATGAATTCGACGCCATACTCTCATAGGCAGAGAATCATCCCCAGCAAAGGTGACCTGTTTTAAAAGTCGCTCACTCCAGAACCAATGTTAGCGGTGATTGTTGATGTACTTCGTGGGTCCTCAGGCCTCAACAGCCTCGAGCTACCTCAAGCGTTACTCTCACGAGAGATATCGTTTCGCTCGTTAGACTGCTTATGTAACTCACCACAATTCCTCCCCAAGCGCAAGAGATCTGTCGGGCTAGCTCCAAGTCCCTGTCCGCTGGAATGATTTTCATTCAGCATATTTTTGGCTGCTGTATGGATACGCAACTCGTTGTATCCTATTGCTGAAGCTAACAGCAGTTGCGGACGATGCGAGCCTGTCTAATTCTGAACAACGTCGGGCGGATGCCATTAGATGCCATTTCCACGCCTTTTGGTGCAGGATACGCCGGGAAACCCTTCGAAATGTCAGTCTCACACTTTCTTGCTTCCCGGGGGTCCAGGACCAGACCTTGGAGGAAATTCTCTCCACCACTGCGCTTCGACCACCACGACACTGAAGCTCATACGCTGGTTCGTATCTTCGTGAAGACCTCTCGGTATTGGCAGATACTAGTGTATATCCCAACTCGGTCCCGATATTCGAATCCTGGTTTCGACAATGCGGTTGTGATATGACGCATCACAAAATTCAGACGTCCGTTGAATTTACGGCATTCTGATAGCTCCGCAATGATGCATGATGGCAGACCAGCTCGTCAGAATGAGGACGTTGGGATAGGGGATAGAGGTGAGTGGGAAAGACACCTTGTTCATCCTTTCAAATTTCTGAGATCCTGAATCCTCAATGGTTGATCTGGGTGGTGTGCCCAAGGTCTCCTTAATGATTTCGCAGAACGCCGTTGTCTTATCAATCCTGCAGTAGTTTTTTTTCCTTGTAGGATCAGAAGGGCGGGCTTCATGGGCTCCTCGTAGGGCGGGTCGTTTCCAAGCGGCCTGCTGAAAGTTCTTCGCTGAAATATCGCTCAAATTCCGGCTAGTTTTGTCGCATGGCTTTGCACGACCGTCCTTTCGATCGGCATGGAAGGTATCACAGTTTTGATATGTGCCACCAAATTTATCTTCACGATATACAGGTCAATGGCGGTTAGCCGCCTCCGGGTCGGCGTTTCCTTTGGATAGTCGCTTCGGCTGGGTCTTCAAAGATACGCGGGAGTGCCTACTGGCGTTCTGTACGCGTACGTTGATGTGCGCCTCCTTGGTGTCGACGACATTAATCTTCTCTCCCAATATATCCTGAACTCTATTTCGGTCTTTTTCATGCCATGGAAGAAGTCCATTCGTACCCACAGCCCAAGCTCTCGGTGACACCATCTCCTATCGTTGTTCCCACAAGAGGCTTCGCAGCGGTCGCCTGACCCGCCTTTGCCCGACCTGTCACCTGTCACCTAATTCTCTTGTCTCTACAAAGAAATGTGCGAAGCATCGTTTGAGCTTGGGCGACACCATGTCTATCAGTCCCCAGAGATTTCAGTATCACAACTCCGGCGTAGAGCTTCATCTTGAACGGCTCTCTTCCGCACGTCTATGTCGAACAGACCTACGATGGATGTGCTTACGCAGACTGCGGTGGAGTCTGAAGGGGACGCCAGAAGAATCCTCTCCATCGGTCCCTCTATTCTTTTCTAATCAAGTTGGATATCTCAACGCAAGGTTCTCTTTCGAAAGCCCCTATCCCCGACTAGCCTCACCCCTCGGGATGCCATAAAAGCGATCTTTTCCCACCGCCCACCGGGCAATCATCAGCCGCCTGGGCCATACTACCGTATCGCAACGGCGCTTTGCAAAAGATGGCACCGATCTCGACTCCAACATGTGTTGTGGGTGCTCCCTTATGTTCCGATCCAGAGAGCTTAGAATTTCAGAGGGTATCACGGCAAGCCCTTGATTTTTGTTGTTCAGACCCCTTCGCGCGAAATAAGGGTGCCCTCGTTCCATCCTCACCCTTCAGAATTCACTCCCAAGATCCGTCTGGCATAGGACAAACATCCGCTTTTGCAATCTTCACTAGGCTGAAATAATTGCTCGTGGAGAGTGGGCCGAATTGGACGACTTGTGATGTGGTCGTGATATTGTTTTCCTTACACTATGGAGATGCTTAATGAAGAAGTGACAATAACTACTCGTTGGAGATTGCAGATTGAGGACTGAGATGGAAAGGTACGGACTTAACCGCCATAAAATATTGAGTTTATGATTGCCAGACTGAAAGGTAGTTCTGAAGCCAAATATTGTACTTGTAACGCAGTAGCAATCATCGATGACAAACATCCGGCCATCAAGGGTTAAATCCTCTCGGAGATCTTCGCGCGATGGGAGACTGGTCATTATCCGGAGCTGGCACGATATACAACATGTCCCCATAGGAAATGGAACAAGAAGTGTAGTGGGGAAGCAGCTGAATACCCGGCCCCGTTTTCAGAGCTGATCAAGTCCGCAAGGTTCGTCACGAATCAGAGATCAGCCCTCTGTCCTTTGGTCTTGGGCATGCGGGTTCAGGGCCCGAATGGCAGTGTCAATCCAGAAGTGTCGAGCTGGCGCGTTTGGGGCATCAAGGGGATCAGAAGAGGCTATATTCGACGGAGAAACCGGTGCCAAGCGCTCAAGAAAGTTCGTGTGCAAACCTTAACGATGGCAAGAATAGCCATACGGAGCAAGAGTTTCGAATATGGCCCACAACTCATGTCTTGTCTGTGCGGAGGAGCAATATGAGAACAATTGGAGGTGCCATGCATTGTAGAAACGACTAACCACGAGATCATTAGCAGGACGACGCGCAGTCACTGGCAATTGTCAAGAAGGCAATCTGAATCAATCTGATCGGACTAGGTTGAAACGGTGGCACAATCAGTTCAAGATCTCAAGGACCTCCTTCAATCAGCAATTCGAGCCGCGGTAAAATCGACTACGGATACGTGAAAGGGGATTTAGCCCGTCGCTTCAAACCTGAGAGTTGAAAAACCTACCTTCATTAGAAGTTACTGGAGCAACATACAAGATCGGCGAGCTCTGGAGAAGACCACGCTGAATTCCCAGATAAATAATGAGTTCAAGAGGTTTCTAAACTCATCTGAAACCTCGAGTGTGGCTCAGAGACGGACCTAAGTAGACAGCCAAGCGCAAAAGGCAGCATGTAACGCGTAACGGATAACTATTCCCGCTACTTTAGTAGTGGGTCTTGTACCGTCCTATACTTTACAGGCGCTCCGCCAGTTTTCCGCTCGATTACAAAGCTGAGACATTTCTTTTGTCTGAGCTCCAAAACTCGAGGGTGTTTCCGTGGCCATCCTCATCAACGAGGATTGTCTGTGGTCACTAACAACCATCCTGTTACCCCCACTCATGTCAAATCTCCGTGGATTGTACCTGTCTCATGTCGACATCCTCCCCGCAGCCCAACCCTTGTTATCGATCAGCTTTCCCCCCCCCCCCCACAGCCACAACACTCCTCGTTCAATCTCCTCCGAGTCCGCCCAGGGTGCAGGAGCAGTCATTTCCTCCGTATCTAGTCCCGTTGTTGTTTGCGCGCTGGAAGTCATTTATCGGTCAACCTCAGGCTTTCCCCTTGCCGTGGCTAAATCGCGAGGAGCTGATATCTTGTCGGGCCGCGACTGGTTCGATTTGTGTTGTCCTTCATTCGAGTCTCCCAAGAAGACCGATTATTTGAACCCTTCCTGGACCGGTTGCCATGTGCTCGTCTCCCCTTCGCCCTTTCCTGCAGGATCACCCGCCTCCTTTTTTTTCCACCTACCAGTCAGGTTTCATACTTCATCGTAGTTTGCGTAGGTTGAACTACTGTCGTCGTATACTATTCGTTCGTGTGCTATAAGAATTCATTGTTGGTGCCGCCGTCTACTGGCTGTCGTTCAAGCTTAAGAGAGAACCTGGTATGCATCCCCTTGATTTTCTTCATCATGTCGACGTGAAATTACTATATTTATGAACACTGGTAGCGGGCTCTTGCCGCACATGCGGCCTTTTGCGTTATGACATCATGGTGTGACGTTTGCCAGCTTCAAGTTGTATCCTCTTATACCCTACCCTCGAGTTTCTTTGACTACTTCCCATCAACGATATCGCACCATGACCGAATGGGGCATTCTGGTATCTCAACCCTTCTCCTTGACCTTGCATTACAACAACAAAAGGAGGAACTTGGCTAGCGCCGACCAAATGCCAACGACCGCAACGATTCGATCTGCGGATCACAGACGTAGATCAGCGTGGGTTACGCGTGGAATGAACCTTGGTGGATCGATATCGCGATGGCTTTGTCCTGGCCAACCTCCGATACCGCAGGCAAGCAGGATGAAGGATATAGAACGTTGGCCGATTCATGTCATTACCGTCATCTGGGTCGTCTTGATTAGTATGATTCGACCTTCAATCGAGGTCGTACTATATACCCTCCATGGTTGGCTGAAACTGAAGGTCCCATCGTCGGGGAAGTTGAGCATCTGATTCGCGTTATAGGAACGACGATGGTGATTGGATTACTGGATCCTCCAAAGACGTTGGTGAGCCATTCTTTCAGCCTGTTTCCTATCCAATATTCACTCCGTGAAGCTCGGCGTTTCCGCAATACTCCTGTGCTACACGACTTATAGGCAATCTGTCTTTGCGGCGGTGGTTGTCTATTTGGGAAGGGGTTGTATCTCCCGTGTTCGGCTCCAGTCTGACGCGTTCGCCTCGTTATCTGAATGGTGTAACCATCTCGCTATTGCGTTGATTTTGGGAGGATCGACTTTCTCCAGATCTTCTACATTGGACTCATTCAGACGCGTATCTGGCCAGGAAGGAGTCAATTGAAGTGGGCACGAGTTATTTCCATTGTGTCCTGACCGATATCATGTCTTCCTCGTGCGCTCGTGCAGATCACCTTGGGGACCATTCAGGGAAAACCCTCTCTTTGTGCGACATGTGGAGTTTGGGGTTCTTTGAAATACCATTCATTGGCGAGTTGTCTTGTCATTGCTACCTCGGCTGGAACTTACCAACAAGCGCTTCACGGCCCGTGATACGCTCACTAGTGCTGCAGCTCACTGAATTGCCACCCTGTACAGCCTATTGGCGTGCGTTGATGGAAAACCGAAATGTTCCCTCAGTTTTCCAATCACCTCTCGCTTTCGGACGACACCCAATATTCCCGCCAGCATGCGACGATCCCGTTGTTCCGCGTACATCTCGGGGCAACACTTTTGCCGTGATGTGGAGGGAATGTTTCAATTCCGAAAATCGAGGTATTACTCCTATCCTGTCACTATGATCTACGTCCCCTCCGATATCTTCGAGCTAGAACCTTCTTAAGGTCTGGATTAGCTTCCCCAGGAGTTCCAAACACATCTCGAAGCATCTCGTCAGAATTCAAACGAGAATAATATTGCTAGGCGGTAATGGTACGTCGAGAACTGCATACCTCGATAAAGTTACAGAACCTATTTTGGGTTCATTGGCGGCACATAGGTTTGCAAGCCCAACTTCAACATCACGACCCTCGAATATATTCACATCCGGAGGTCGCTATGAGCGATATTTAGGCGCTCCTAGCTTCGAAATGCTGTCAGCCCTCAATGCACCTTTATCGCATGTATCACTGATATCGACTGCGCTCAAACATATCTAACCTCTTTCTGGATTGAAGGGCTCGTTAGGATGGCGCACATACTGCAAACACGCGACGTCTCCCTGAATTCAGATCCAGAACAGCGTCGACACTGCAAAAAGGTTTGACACTGTTGCCTACTGACTCTGAGAAAGCCGACGACGATGACCAAGAGGGTAGCTTGTGCATAGTGGAGATGTCCAGCAGGCAGCCTGTTTGTCCGGCGATTCACTGGCCTATTTTGGTTATATAACAGCTTTTCAGACCTTTCCCATAAACCCAGTCGCACATTGCCCATTTGGGCGAGAACATATGACCTCCAATGGCGCTTGTTCGAAGCTTTCCGTTCCCTATCTTCGGCCAACATGAACGCAAGCGCCGACCTGCAATCAGTGTCTCTTCAGTGATGCGTCCTGCCAGCACCTATCCAGGCCCAAAACATACATGCTCTCATTTCATATCCTCCTGCCCCTTGGTGGTATGCCGTCTCCTGACCTGTACGCCACGAGCGTCCTTTGGTCTTCTAGGATTTATAGAGTTCATTGCCGTCGAGGATCAGATTCAACCCCCAGCTCACCCACCCATCCGCTCTTGGATCTAAGCGTCCTCCATGGCACCCACACTGAATGATTCGAATTCATCTTTGCTCGGCAATGGCCTCTCAGTTGATGACAGGTGATTGAAAGGCTGTCTTGGTTGACTACTTGCGCAACCAACTAATTGTTATGCCCAGGTCGGATTATCCCGCGGAGCGCGAACGTGCAGCCGCAACGACGTTGAATGACCCGCCAGCCTTGCATCTCCCTCCGCCGTTAATCCTTGCGCCGGTCCGGATTGCTATCGATTCGCCATTGTCCTTGGGAGATCAAGATATATCCGAAATTTTCTCTGATTTTGGACCACCATACTATCACCATGGCGCCCTTGCCGAGTGGTCAATGAATTGTGAGGACCATTGTCCCATTCAGCAGCTTTGGTTCTTTCTAACCTTTATCTTAGCGTGTTACTTCGAATTCCCTCGAGACCACTTGGATCAGGGACCGACGCTCCATCCTACTCGGAATCTGCATGCCAATGATGACTTTTCCGAAATCAGCTCTCCCTCCACTTATCCTTCGTCGTCCTCCGTGTCACCATCGCCCGTTGGGAAAGACTGTGACAACTGGCCGCCAACCACTGATGACGCGGGCGTCACCCTCTCTCCTTATCCTAACGGCGATCATATGGCAGAGGGGCGTATGTTCAACCTTTCAGTCCCATCGACCGAGAGCCTCGTGGTTCCATCACTATTCGATCACGGCGGTAGTATAGCCGACAACTACTTCCCAATCGCACAGCCTTCCCCGATGATATCTGAGCCGCATCGAGGCAGAAACGAGTTTCTCGCTGTACACGGTGCTCCCGGCGGCAGGGTTAGGAGGAGTCGGAGTCGCGCCCTCTCGTCTGGCAGATCATCGCCCTATCCCAGCGTTCCTCCTAGTCCCGCTATGACTAGTGAGGCGAGCGTGTATACTAGATCGCCAACGCCGTCATACTCCAGTTCCTCCTTTCTGATGGTGGATGCAACTCTTCAGGTCCCTTCCTCCCCCGGCACCGCTATGCACCAAGTGATCACACCAGGCGTCAGGAATGCATCCGAAAGCAGGCGCAAGAATCCCCCTCTGGTTATCTGCCCCTTGTGCTTTGAGACTTTCACTCGGAAAAGTAATTTAGAGGGTACGCGATTCTGTCTTGGCTGTCTTCTGGTTTCTTATTGAACCGGTCCGCTTCCATCCAGATCATTACCGAATCCATACCGGAGAAAAGCCGTATACCTGTCCAACCTGTAGTAGGCCTTTCACCAGGAACAGCGATATGAAGCGACACGAACAAAGACACCAACGACCGACGGTGCCTTGAGTCTCATCTTGTCTGACCGTGATTGATACTTTCGCACCGTTCCCTTGCATATTATCCGTCTTTTCAGATGTGAAGCCAGTCCTTCACATCAATCTCGGCTTCGAATCGTAAACATATATAATCCCATCCTTCGAATTGGTCCGTGACCAATGTCATGTAACTCTGCTATCACAGATCCCGAACACTATGAGCTTGGAGTCATCGATGTTAATGGAATGCGACCCATTTTGAGTGGGCCTTGTGTGATGAGTCAGTATGTGGTGCCATGGCAATGATTGCGCCTCATGTTCACTTAACATTTCGTTCTGTAGTAGGTTATCCTGATTACGGCCTTCATCCGCCCGCCCGCCCAGCAATGGATGACCAGTCGCCGCTGTGATCTCCTGTGACCACGACATCGTAAAGCTTGCCCGCTGGTATGTTCCCATCACTGCGAAAACGTTCAGGGGTTGGCAGGTAGGTGTATTCCAGCACAGTCCCGATTTTCGAATCTTGGTTTCGACCCTGCGATAGTGATATATATGATCGGAGATGGTCGAACGCAAGTCAGACGCGCGTTGAATTCATAGCATTCTGATGCCAGCGCTATGATACTTAACTGCGCAAACGATGGCAGACCAGTCTGCCACAATAGCGACGTTGAGATAATGGAGTGGGTTGAGTGGGAACACCTTGTTCGTCCTTTCGATTTTCCCAAATCCTGTTTCAAGTGACCCGCTGAAATTTATTCGCTGAAGTGACGTTCAAATTCCACACCGTTTCGCTATACGACCGTCCTTCCAAGTCGCATCAAACTTAGGTGGCATGGTTTTGATACGTGCGAATTCATCTTCACAACAACTTACATGTGAGAGACAGTTATCCCCCTCAGCTTCGGAAGTTTCTTTAGATCGGCTTGCATGCTCGTCAGTTCGGCTGGTATTTCAAAGATATGCAGGAGGGTCCACCTTGCGTATACGCTGATGCGCACCTCCTGATCTCGACGACATTACTATTTTTGTCCTGCTCGTGCGAAGTCCACCGACGCCCCGGTCAGGTTTATGCCACCGGCCCTCCTACCCACGATACAAGCTTTCAGTGACACCAAGTCCTATCATCATTCCCACAAGAGGCTTCGCAGGGGTCGCCTGACTCGACCGACCTGTCACCTGTCAGCTAAACCTCTTGCTTCTACGAAGCAATTCACGGAACGTCATTGAGGCTTGGGGACACCAAATCCCCAGGGATTGCAGTATGACAATTCCGGCGTGGAGCGCCATCTTGACCAGCTCAGCTCATCGGCGCGTCGGTGCCACCCAGATCTAAGATGGTTGTGCGGACAGACTTGATCAAGCTTGAAAGCAACACCAGAGGAATCCTCTCCATCGGAGCCCTCATTCTTTTCTATGTCAAGTCGGATATCACAATTCCCGCCGACTTTCTCTTTCGAAAGTCCTTATCTTCGACAAGCCTTTGCCAGCGAGGATGCCATAAACAAGATCTTTTCCCACCACTCCTGCCGCCTAGGCCGTACTGCCCTACCGCGCTTTGGAGAAGGTGACACCGATCTTGACTCTAACATGCGTTGTGGGTGCTACACTAAGTTCTGCTAGAGACCTTGGAATCTCAGAGGGTATCACGGCAAGCTTTGATTTTTGTAAATCAGACCCCTTCGCGCTAAACCAGGATGCCCTCGTTCCATCCTTGCCCTTTAGGAAAGCTCTTCTAAGATCCGTCTGTATCACAGGCAAGCATCCGCTTTTGCGGTGTTTACTACGATGGAGTAGTCATTCGCGATACCGTGTGAGATTTTTCTGCCTACACTTTGGAGATATTGACCAAAGGAAATTGTAACATCTACGAACCACAGCTTGCAGACTGAAGAGTGAAATGAGGTAACATGCTTCACCGCCAAAAAAACATGAGTTCTACGATTTCCAAACGAAAAGGCCACTCCAAATCCATAGCACTACTTGGAGAGCAACAACGGTCTCTGACTAATTCCAGCCACCAAGTGAATGCTCTGTTCTCCATGATGTCCGCGGGATGGGGCCCTTGTCACCATGGCGGAGCTCGGTCGATATGCGACATGTTCCGATGTGAAGTGAGATGAGGAGTGTATTTGGCGAGGCACTGCATACACAGCCCTGCTTTCAGAGTCGATTAAGCGCGAAGAGTTCACCACAATGGGAGATCAACCCTCTGTCCTCCGGTCTTGATCGCGAGCCGTCCTCCGCCGACGAGGCAGGTTTAATTTGCCTGAATGGTAGCGTCAATCGAGGAGTGCCAAGCGGGTGAGTTTGCGCATAAAGGAGGTCAGAAGAGGCAACATTAGACGCGGAAACGGGTGAGCGCTCAGCGGTGGGATGTGGGGCAAACCTTGATGGGATAGTGATACGTTCCAGGATTTCAGCTATCGCTCACAGTTCATGTTTCGCGTGGACCGAATTGACTGGAAACAATGGTATGTGAAGGCGGGGGTATTTGCGTTGTGAAAACGACCAAGACCGCAGTACAGAGCAACCAATTGTCAAGAAGGAACCTGGACTAATCCGATCGGGCTAAGTCAAAATGGTGCATATTCTCAAACGCCTCCTTCAAACAGAAATTTTTGCCGCAAGAAACTCGAAGACGTACGCGAACGGGATTTGGAGAGACGAGAGTACGGATCTAAGTATTCCGCGGTGAATTTCCTGATAAACGACGAGATTTCATGGCTCTGAAACCTCGATTGTGGTCACATTCGGAGCTGTTTTGACAAAAGTGGCTTTGGGGTTCGGGCACTGGAGGGCTAACCGAATATTCCATCAACACACAGTAACTTTGCTAAGAGGCTTTACCTTTTGTCGGTAAAGTCACTCTGATTCCTTTGACGGTGGAACTCTGCCCTGATGGTAAAATATCGGGGGATGGCAAGGAGCTTTGGGTCGACAGATGTTGGATGTGAATGGTTCTGACTTTACCCGTTGCGAAATGGATACGGAGATAGATAGATACGGCACTGGCCCGGGTACGGCGTGCACAATCGTGACGAGCAGTGACATGTGACATGTGACCGTCGCTTCAGTCGTCTCATCCGGACACCGAAAAACAGTCCATCCTCGAGTTTCCTCGCCTGCTGTGAATTTCAAGGAACTCCCAATTTCGACGCTCGTATATTGCAAGATGTTCGATTGGAGTATTCTAACAGGGTCGTCTTCCAGACCCTTCATTACAACAAAAACGGAGGAACTTGGGTACCACCTCCGACGGACCGAAACGCCAAAAAACACCATCCGCATTTCAATCAGTCAATCAGGTCAACGTGGATTCGGCGTGGAAATGTGCCAAACTCCACTGTATCGATTTGGCATCGATTGCGAACGCTATCGCCATGACTTTCGTCCCGGTCAACGTCCAATACGACAAGCAAACATGCAGGGACTGAGTCCTTTGGTTCATGTCATTGCGGTCGTCTGGGTCGTCTTCGTGGGGATGATTCATGATCCGACTCTCACTATCTGAAAGTGAATGCCCATATCGACCGTCCAATTCATCCTAGGGACGAGGATTAGAAGTCGGAAGTCATAGCCGTCCGACGTGTAGGTGAGCCTTTCGTTTGGCAGCTCATTGTCTATCCATTGTTCACTCCGCTTAGCCCGGGATTGCACAACACTCCTGTGCGCATGGCTTACACGCAACTGGTTTGTGACCATGGTCTCTATTTGGGAAGAGTGCTGTTGAACCCGTGTTCGGCCAAAGTATGATGCGTACACCCTCACATCTCATGGATGCTTCCTCCTATTGTGTCGATTGTAGGAGGATCGTCTCAAACCTTCCCTCCCCAGATCGTCAACATTGAACTCATTCCAACGCAAGTCAGACCGGGGCGGGGTTGAGCGGTTGCGCATGAGGGAGTCACCTGAATGGGCATGAGTTGTTTCCATTCTTTCCCCGACCGATATCATGTCCTCCTCGTGCGCTCACGCGATTTGTCTTGGGGACCCTTCAGGGAAAGCCGTCTCTGTGCATAACATGTGGAGTTTGCAGTTCTTTGACTTGCTCTCTATTAGCAAGTTGTCTTGGCATCGCGCCCTCGGCTGGATCTCAGCGAGCGCTTCATCCACGGTCCGTGATACGACTCATTAGTGCTAGTGCTCACTGAATTGTCACCCTGCAGAGACTATTGGGGTGCGGCCATGGAAACCCCAAATATTTCCTGTTTTCTATCATCTTCTTGGCCGCTTTAGGTCATTCGTTGCTCGTCGCTTTCCGTTATCACCCGAGATTCCGACCAGCATGCAAAGACTTGTTCCGCCTACACCTAGGTGTCACACATCTACCGTGATTGGCAGGGACCGTTTCAACTTCCGAGGGCCCAAGATGACGGAACCAGGTTGTTACTCACTATCTTGTTGCCAGGATCTGCGTCCGCCCCTCCAACGTCTTCCGGCCAGGAGCTTCTTACGAGCCGGATTCGATTGCTCAGGTGGTTCAAGCACGGTTCAAAACCTCGACTCAAAATTGAGAACGAGGCTGTGGTTCTTTCGAAGCGATCATGGTACGTCGTCAACCTAGTACCTCAAAACAGTCATTGAAGCGTGAATGGGCTCATTGGTGGCTTATTAGCTTGCAAGATCCGATTTGGAGATCATGACGTTCGATCACATTATCCTTCTGGAGGTGGCGGTGAAGAACCTTGGTCTCCCCCAACTTCTTGATGCTGTAAGGATTCAACACGCCTTTATCGCATGCGTAGCCTGCGCTCGAACTTCTCCGACCTCCTTCTAGCTTGATTATCTTCCCAGGATGGCGTTTACATTACAAAAACGCGGCATCTCGATGGATTCAGATCGGCTTTGCCGTAACAGAACCACGTCGACACTCCAGCCAGATCCTCATCCATCGGTTTCTGACAACACCGTTGGCCAGAGGGTTTGCATTGTGGAGACGCCCTGCCAGCTTCAGCCTGCTTACCCGGCAATCCGCTAGTCTACTTTGGTCAGATAAGAGTCTCGTTTTCCTTTTTGGTCAGGCCAGATGACCAGTGCGCGCTTGTTCGTCGGCGCTCGCATTCACGTCGACCTGCAATCAGTGTCCACCATTGATACGTCCTGGCAGCACCTACCCAAGCCCAGAGCACACATGTTCTCATTTCACCTTGCCCTGCCCTCAGGTTGAATGGCTTCTTGTGACCTGTACGCCACGAGCGTTGTTTGATCTTTTAGTACTTATACAACTCATTTTCGTCCCAAGGTCAGATTCAAGCCCCAATTTACCCGGCCAGCTACTCTTAGATATACGTCTCCTCTATGCAACCGTCATCTTCATTGAATGATTCGGTTTCGCCTTTACTCAGCGATGATTTCGCGGCAGACGGCAGGTAATTGAAAGGCTGTCTCAGATTACTAGTTGTGCGACCAACTGAATTTGATGTCCAGTACCAATTATCCCTCAGAGCGCGAAGGCGCAGCCTCAACGACGTTGAACGGCCCGCCACACTTGCGGCTCCCTCTGTCGATAATTCTTGGGCCGGTCCCTATGATTATCGTTGATCCGCCAATGCGCTCGGGAGGTCAAGAGATGTCCGATATCTTCTTTCCTTTGGGACCACCATACGACAATCATGGAGCCCTCGCCGAGTGGTCTCTGAATTGTGAGCATCCTTGTCCCATTCAGCGGTTTTGGTTCGGTCTAAGCTTTATGTTGTCGAGCCTGCCCCTCCGAATTCTTGGATCAACCACCGGATCTGAGCCTGCCACTTTATCCGGCTTGGAATCATCTCGCCAACGATGACCTCTCCGAAATCAACTCTTCCGTCCCCTCTGCTTATCCTTCGTCCTCCTCCTTGTCTGCATCACCCATTAGACGACGCTGTGACAACTGGCCGTTCAGCACTTGTGACGCGGGTGTGACCATCTCTCCCTATCCTAATGGTGATGGTATTGCAGAGGGGAACATGTTCAATCGTCCAGCCGCTTCCACCGAGAGCCTCGTGTTTCCATCACCGTTCGATCACAGTGGTAGTCCAGCCGACGAATACTCCCCAATCGCACAGCCTCGCCCGATGATCCCCCAGTCACATCGAGGCAGAAGCGAATTTCTCGCGGTTCACTCTGCACATGGCGGCAGGGTTAGTAGGAGTCGGAGTCGCGCCCTCTCGTCCGGCAGATCGTCGCCCTATCCCAGTGTTCCTCCCAGTCCTTCAGTGGCTAGTGAGCCGAGCATATATTCAGGATCGCCAAGCCCGTCAGACTGCGATCTCTCCCATCTGACGGTGGATCCAGCGCTGGCAGTCCCTCCCTCCCCAGCTGCCGCTGAACACCAAGTGATTGCCGAACGCACCAAGACTGCAGCCCAAAACAGACGCAAGAATCCGGCTCCGTTTGTCTGTGCCTTGTGCAGTTTCACTTTCACTAGGAAAAGTAATTTAAAGGGTGCGCGATTCTCTTTTGTTTATCTTCTGGCTTTTTGCTGAACGCTATCGCTTTGATACAGATCATCACAGAATCCATACTGGGGAACAGCCGTATGCCTGCCCGACCTGTGGTAGGCCCTTCACCCGAAGCAGCGACATGAAACGTCACCAAGGAATACACGAATGAGCGGTGTCTCGTATTGACCATCGCTGGACGCGATGATAGGCTTTGTGCTTACTTATTTGATGGCTCCACTTCGTACACTCGAATATCGTCCGTCTTTGCAGATACGGAGTCGGTCCCTCCCATCGATCTCGCCTTCGAATCGTAAAAATGTATACTCTCATTCTTGCAGTTGGTCCGGGACCACTGACAGGTAGTACTGGTTGTCTGATCTGTATCGCTCTCTCGATGTTGATATAAATATAAATTCGACGCCATGCTCTCATTGGCAGAGAATAATTCCGAGCAAAAGTGACCTATATTACAAGTCGCTCACTCCAGAACAATCCCCGCCAAATTCAACAACTGTCGCGCCCTCACTTCGAGACAAACGGTCGTCCATAGGATTCCTGACCAGCCTCAGGCAGAACGTTCGCAAATCTACCACAGGTTGTTTTCCTTCGCAAATGATAGGCAGTGGCGAAATTTTGCAAAGTGACGAAGGCGTGAATGGTAGGGTACCGGCCTATCGTTGGGCGAGGTGAATAACAGATAAAATCAGAAGGAAAACACAGGCAAAGAACTCACCGACGGAAAGTCTCCTTATTTCACCCGAGCCTTCTAAGGCTTACAGGACATCCTCCATGTTTGCGGTAATATCGAATCCACCCGAGGAACACCTGCCGACTGGGAGGATGCCTCATGACGGTCGCCTCCCGGCCCTATTTCATGGGGGGCGGGTTCCAAGGGGTAACAAAAGCCGTTTTGAGGACGTGGTCCCCAACGAGCAAGGGATTGTGCTTGATCCAGTCTCGTCGATGAAAGATCGTGCTTGTTCGACAGTGGGCAAGTCCACAAAAGCAGTGTACGACTTCGATCCCAATGCCATGAGGCAGGAAAAGCTGTGAAGAACGTATAACCGAATATGCTGTACTTACTGATGTTGGAACGAACGTTGATACGCTTGACATCATCGGACTTGACCAAAGTCACTTTTCGAGATGAAGAAGTTTTAATGTAGGCCAGAGCGACGGATAAGTTCACCAACGAATGGCAGCTGCAAGGATAGCGGATAGAATCATACGAGAAAGAAGTTCACGATAGCACCAGGAATTTCCGCGCCGCTCTTTGAGTTCTGCAAAAAGGCTTTACAGTGTCTTCGGAAAACCTTGACATTGCGTGCTTTTGTTTTCTGAAAAATAAAATTCATAAAGGGCCACTGCTCAACTCAATTGCCCGATTTCAGGCTAACATGGCATTGCCGGCGTCAGAGAAGTTGATGTGGCTGAAGTCCTGCCCAGTGGCCATGGACGGCCATGGACCAACTTGGTCTTTGTGGGACTGTAGTGTGCAGACGAAAGGCCCTTTGCAAAACGGCGCAAAACGTGTATAATCCTTGTGTAAAATTACACGTCATTGATCTAGGATAGAAACCAGAGCTACTATAATTTTTTGAGAGGCTATAAGTGCAGCAATAGTCAACCGTGGATAGTTTACTGTTTACTGGGAACCCAGCCACAGGTCCTGCGGACGTCCACAACGTCTCTTCGCTTACTCGCCTTCTCGTAACCGTTGCTGTCAGCGGATGTCAGCTCTGACAGCGGCAATACCTCGCTAGCGTGGAATTGGGCAGTCGAGTTGACCAGCGGCCCTTTATGAATTTTCTTTTTCAGAAAACGAAAACGCGCAATGTCAAGGTTTTCCGAAGACGCTGTAACTTGCAAGGACACGGTCGTGGAACAACGTAACTACTAGTGACAACAATCATTCCCATGACTTCGGTCGCCAACAGCTTACAAGGTACCAGAGTGAAGTATTCGTCGAAGAGAGTGATGTAGAGAACATGATGGCTTCATCACCACTTCAGTTGGCGTCGACTTCGAAAAACGGAATGCAATGGAACGGATATCCAACATGCTTTCTATTCAGGATTCTTTATTTTGGACCTGCTATGTAATTAAGCGAGATGCTACTACAAACGCGCACCACCGCAACTCATCGTCAAGTATACGTGTTCAGATAAGAAAAAAATGTCGTGATACGACCTCAGACCTCAGAGAAAGCAAGCAAAGGAAACGACATGGCGAACGTAACCAGAACCAGAAACTCCGAACCCGACGACAAGAGGAACTCGTGCGATCCAGTGCCATGATGATGATGATGGTTTAATAGAAAGAAAAAAAAAATGTGGGGTACGATGTGTGTGTGATGGATGCCAACGAAGGATATAAATGATCGGACACCGGATCGTGCAAAGGTCTTGTCTAAATACCGGGTATGATACAGGGGTCGTGAAGGGAGTGAGCGTCGTCTAGGCACCAGCGACACGGCTGGGATGGCGTGCAAGAACCTGGCCCGTCTGCTGAGCCTGGATACTGCTGAAACGTTGAAGCTCGGCGGGGTTCATCCTGATCTTCTGACCGAACCCAACCTTGCGGGCGGCGCGCCTAATGAAGGAGACACGATTGGAGTACAAGGACTCGTGGATGGAAGCAACGCGAGATTGAGTGCGAGTGAGAGGAACGCCTGAGGCACCTTGCTTGATCTCTTGCATGGCGGCCTGTTGATGACGGTCGCGGAGGCGCTTGATGACAGTAGCCTTCATGGCGAACTTGATCCAGTCAAGAGGAATGAACCAGATGATGTTCTATAGAATTAAAGGTGAATACTAGTAAATCGTTGATGATAACAAAGCGACATACCCAGATCCAGACAATACCGATCCAACCACCCTCGATAGCATGGAGGCCGGTGAAGCCCCAGTTGCCGTACGCAGCGATGATGGTAGAAATGACCTGAGCAACGACGAAGGCACCCAACAGAGCATACGAAGGTCGCTCCATGAAGAACAGACCGTGCGAACGGGTGACGAAGATCAAAGCCTGAGAAATGACTGCAACTTGCAAGTAGACGATGGCGTGCAATTGGGGATCATTGGCATGTGTAGGGTAGGGCCAGTTACCAGAGAGCGAGACATGGAACTTGTCTTGGAAGAAGGTGGTCTTCAAAATGATGGCGACAAGCGCAACGCTAGAACCAAAAAAATAAGTTCATATTCGACGAGGGAATTGTGAGGCACTTACGTGGATGCAGTGAGCCATAAGCCGTAAGCAACGGCATACGCAAAGATCTCAGACAGATCCCAACTATCGGGTGTCATCGAGGGCAAGACACGGTCAACGGAGAGGGTCATGATGGTACCGTCGTTGAGAAGGGCAATGACTAGGACCATGAAGGGAGGGAAGTCGAACTTGAAGGCAAACGCGAGAATGGCGAAGCAGACGACGATACGGATGGTGACGGCGCAGGCATAGATGGAGTAGTTCCTCATACGTTGGAAGATGACACGAGATCCTCGAATGGCGTGAACGATGGTGGAGAGACCGGGTTCCGTCAAGACGATATCGGCGGCACCACGAGCAGCGTCAGTAGCACCCTCGACAGCGATACCGACGTTGGCGCGGGACAAGGCAGGAGCGTCATTGGCACCGTCACCAGTCATGGCGCAAAGGTGACCAAGACCCTGGAGACGCTTGACAATCTCGTACTTGTGTTCGGGGAAGACTCCAGCGAAACCATCGGCATCCATAATCATCTCGTCGAGCGAAGCGTGCTTGGTTCCAGGGGCAGGTCCCTCCTTGAGAACCTTCGCAGGGTACATGTGGTCACCCAAACCAAGACGACGACCAGTCTCCTTAGCAATAGCGAGCTGATCACCGGTAACCATCTTGACTTTGACACCGAGAGCGAGGGCATCGTCGATAGTCTGCTTGGTATCCTCGCGAGGGGGATCGAAGATGGCGAGAAGACCGATGAGTTCGAAGCCGTTACCCTCACCCTCAGGATCCTCTCCATCAAGCTCCTCGTAAGCAACTGCCAAGGCACGGAGACCACGCATAGCGAACTCCTCAACATCAGCCTCAAGTTTGTTCTCCAACTCCTCAGTCTTGTTGCGAGAGCAGAGCTCGATAACCATGCCGGTCATACCCTTGGTGACACGCTTGAGCTTGCCAGACGACTCCTCGCGGTAGGTGATCTCAGTACGTTTGTCGACGGGGTTGAAAGGCTTAAAATCGAGGAGTTTGATACCGGCACGAGCGCGACCGACATCACCGAGAGCGCCAACAACGCACTGATCGATGGCATCCTGGTTCTCGGTACGGGAAGCGTAGGCGGCGAGGAGGATAACATCCTCAGCAGAGAAGGGGCCGTAAGTCTTGACGGTGGTGCGATCGATGGTGAGCTTGTTGGTGGTCAAAGTACCGGTCTTATCGGAGCAAAGGATGGTGACACCAGCCAACTCTTCGATAGCGGTGATACGGGTGACGATGGCCTTGTGCTTGGCGAGCTGCTGAGCACCAACGGCGAGCGTGACGGAGAGGACGGTGGGCATGGCAATGGGAATACCACCGATCAAAAGCACCAGGATGTTGTCAAGACCGCGACGGTAGTTATACCTGAAACCAGCGTACAAGACGAGGATTTCGGCAATGACGAAAATACCGATGGAAACGAGACAGAAAGATCCGATTTGAGCGAGAATCTTCTGCAAGTGGCCAGTGGTATCGTCATCTTGACCGACGAGACCGGCAGCGCGACCGAAGAAAGTGTTAGGGCCAGTCGAGATGACGACACCCTCAGCTTCACCCTGCTTGCAAGTGGAGCCACTGAAGGTGATACAATTAGCCACGGCGTGGCGTCCGATCGAATAAGAGGAACTCACGAGAAACATTGATCTCCGGACTTCTTGCCTTGGGGCAACGACTCTCCAGTGAGAGCAGCCTGATCGATCGACACGTTGATAGCCTCGGTAAGACGACAATCGGCGGGGACGATATCACCAATTTTGAACGAGATCATGTCACCAGGGACTAACTCAGCAGAGTCAACCTCCCTCCAAGTACCGCCACGCCTGACTTTGGCCTTGGGGGCGAGCGAGTCCATGAGGGCCTTGACAGCGTTACCAGCATTCCTCTCCTCGTAGAAACCGATAGCCGAGTTGACGAACAGTAAGAGGATGATACCGACGAAATCCTCCCAATCCGGGGGACGGTGCTCGCCGTTCGAAAGAACGATAGCGACAAGGGCAGCACCTTCCATCACCCAAGACAAGGGATTCCACATGAAACCCAAGAACTATGGCGCCACATGAGACAAAGTTGATAGGGAACTGAAACAGGTCTCACCTGGAGGAACGCATTCTGCTCCTCGCTCTCGAGCTTGTTAGGACCGAAAATTTCCAGGCGGCGGGTAGCCTCCTGATCATCCAAACCATTCTCATCGCACTGAAGAAGTTTGAAGACGTCTTCAATGACGATGTTCTCCAAATCCACCTTCTCCTTATCGTAGAGATCCTCCGCCTTCAGCTCAATCTAGATCAGGGGAGAGGAAAGCTCCCGTCAGTACCTGACCCTAGCATAGAGCGATTGAACGGATGAAACTCACCTGCGACATATCGACATTCGCATCTTTGGAGTGGCGCGAATATTAGCAACCTCATGACGTCAGGTCCAGTTGAAAGAAGCAGACTCACGCGTAGCTTTTGTTTCCTCATGACCAAAGTCCTTGTACTCTCTCTTCTTCTTTTCTACAGTAGGAGAGATAGGGTCTTGCTCAGTGGGAGAGTCACCCTGGGCAGAGCCGGCCTCCTTTTCAGCGATGGGTTCCGACATATTTGAGACTGCTGATACGGTGTACTGAGTTGGTGTCCGAGGAAGGGGGGGGGGGACGGGCGGTAGGGGGTAAACCCTTGGTGCACGATAGTCTTTCGCTAAAAAGCGAGGTAGACGACGGAGACGACGACGACGATGGAGGTGGTGGGGGAGGATGAAGAGTGGGAATTAGAGGTTGTTCACAGGTGGGTATTTATTCGAACAGGCCAAATGTAGGTTCGATCAAAAACCAAATATAGAACAACTGTAAGCCGCGGCTCGGCCGGATATCATTTCAAACACAGAATTTGCATGTCAGCCTTCGCATGTCCGAAAATCAGTCTGGAAATGACACAGCGCAATACGATCCTCCCGGGATTCGATACGTTACAGGTCGGTAGAACACGTCTCGGGCACTCTCGTATCCATCTTCCATCGTCTTCGGCACCAGCCACCCTATCCCCGACTCTCATCGCCCCCCCCTTCCACCCTCAACATCCACCGCGCTCAAAGCAGTCAAGCCAACAGCGATAAATGATGCTAAAGCGGGTGTAGACTCGGCATTTTTCTTTATCCACATGGGTCCTAATGACATCGCAGGGGAGTCCATATATTCATTCGTGGGGCGGGCGTTTTCGAGTTTCGCTGCATTCGTAGCCGTATCTTCTCTTGACCCACAAAGGTACCAGTTGATTCGGATATCTGTTTCGCAAGCGATGATCACTTCGCAAATGTACGGCTCAGAACACGGGCATGAGAGTCACACGAGTTCCCTAGATTAAAACAATTCTCATATGGATACTCGCCACACCACGCAGCATTCTGCGCTATGCCACCACGAGTCCAAACCCTTTCAGCAGGCACCCTCTGCGGATCGAAACGGATCGTTGAAAGACCATGCAGGCTTGACAGAAGCGCCTTCGGCAAGCAAGCCAACCATGGTCCTCTTACATTGGGTTGCTCAGTCAGATTCGGTCACGACTTCTCTCAGCAGCGAGGGATATTCGGAGACAACTATCCCAAACACCACCTATCGCACATGCCGGGCCCTTCCGCTACTGATCCGTTACTGGCATCCCTCGGCTGAGCTGGAATTTATCCTCCTGAGCTCTTTTCGCTGTACGTTTCCGCAACATCTCCTTATACCTGGCATCGTCAAGCTACATTGAGACCCTTGACTACGGAGGGGGGTTGTAAGATTCGCGCCGGTTATTACCTAGCTATCAGCCATATATGTTTTGAACTGAGAAGGAGTTCGATCGCGGCTATATTCACCCCCCGACTTCAGGTGCCTCGGCATCGGTCCAGTTCGCCACCCCAAACGACAACCGCCGTCCAAGACACTGCCATGCAAAGCAACTAGGGTGGCGTCTCCATTGATTCAATAAACCTAGTACATGTCCAATCGCAACTGGATGGCGAGGTACCCAAGGACCGACCATCCGCGTATCGTTTTCAAAATCTAGAAAGGGTATGTTCGAGATTGACTCCAGATCTCCTTTTTCCATCACAACGAAAACCTCACAACGAGAAAAAAGACCCTCCATGCTTTTGTTTTGTTCTGGTTGTACGTTGTTCGTCTCGACCTTCCAAGGTCGAGGCGAAGGATGGTACTCCGTCTTTCCTTGCTCTCCCCATCGTTCAGGTATCCTCCGATGCAAGACAGGAAGATCGGGCCGGTCGAATTGTGGGAATTGTACCGGCTCGAGTTTAGGATGACGGTGACCTCATGCATGATGGAGCGAGAATCAAGCTCTTCTCTGCCCCGACTTCAAATCCCGCGATTTTGACCGCATTTCCCTTGCTCTTCGGCGGCGAGCGTGAGAGGTGCTGCGATGGAGGTGAGTGGGACGGACCCTTAGGAAGATATCGTACTCTGCATTCCAAAACATCCATTCCGTCGATGTGAGTGAGCGGCCCGGGAGCAGTGAGTGAACCCTTGAGAGACTTTTTGTTGTACTTTTTGTGTTTCATGCGTGAGTAATCGCAGAACCAAGCATCGCTGCGATTTTATCTCCGACTGCGGCTTGTGGATCCTTGCCCAGGCCAAAAGCGCTCAAGATCGCTGTTCTTCGGCATTGAGGATGGTGAGGCCGGTGAGCTTGAATACAGAGGACGGCTCGAACTCCCTGGCCAATCGTTTAACATCGGTATCCGCCCCGACGTTAACGGCAGAAGCGGGGTTCTCAGTATCCCACCACAAGGCCGACGAAGGACGTGTGAAGCTAAACCCTTTCTTCCTCAATCTTTCACTCCTCGGCTGGCATTGCTTAGTTCAGGTCAAACGGCAACCCGTCATCCAATCGCAGAATGAGTCAACAAGCTGGATGTTTCAGTGGTTTGTTCAGATGGAAGCCGTCTAGAGCTTCCACGAGCCACGAGCAGTATACAACATCAGGGTCCAGTGAACGAGCTGCAGGAGGACCAGTGTTGGATATCAAGAATGACGAGGAGGAGAAGCATGACCATGTCCTCGTATGTTTTATTTTCTTCTCCACGTTCATATCAACATCCCTATCACCATTGCGGTGCACCCCTCCAACCCATCATATGATTGACTCATCGACTACGTTAAGATTGACTCGATGATTTTTGCCTTTCCATCTTTTATTAGGCTGGATGTATCCACTACGCTTCATCCTGCGACTTCTCTGTCAAGAACGGGGCAGGACCACAGTGGTTACTCCAAGGAGACGAGTCGGAAGTGCCTTTGCCTTTGTACTCGGAGCTGAATGAGAGTGGTAGGGATGATATCTTTAGGCCGGAGGTGATGAAGACTATTGAGGAGAGGATTGATGAACTTAGTCCGGAGTTGAGGAAGTTGAGTTTGCAGATCCATGGTGCGTCCAGTGTTTCGCTCTGGTAGGAGTATGGCTGACGAACCTCAATTCCAGACCATCCCGAGATCATGTTCCAAGAAAAGTACGAGTTTCATTATCATCCTTGCCCGCCAATCCTAAACTGTGTCGCGTCAGATACGCCCATGACACCCTAACGGCGTTCATGTCTTCACACGGCTTCACCGTCACAAAACACTTCTGCTCTCTCCCAACTGCATGGCGAGCCGAGTATACCTACAAAACAGGTGGACGGACCCTCGGTATCAACTCCGAAATGGACGCCTTACCAGAGATCGGACATGCATGCGGACACAACCTTATCGCCATCTCTGGCGTGGGTGTTGCACTCGCTGTAAAAACCGCACTGGAGAAACATGATGTTCCTGGAAGGGTGGTCTTACTCGGAACCCCTGGTATGCTACTCTCCTTCAAACTTGTACAAGGCGCGTGTTGATAAATGTTGCGTAGCTGAGGAAGGTGGGGCTGGTAAGGTCATCATGATCGAGGAAGGAGGGTATAAGGGTTTGGATGCTTGTATCATGTACGTTTACCTTTCTCGACTTCACCCTCGTCTCGTATTAATCTTCGTATAGGTGTCACCCAGGACCAGGACCAGCCCATTCAGTCGGCCTAGGATCATCTCTCGCAGTTCAAAACATCGAAGTTGAATATTTCGGTCATACGTAAGCACTCCTTATTCCTGTGCATATAGTCACTGAATATCGAATTGGTCCCTTATAGGGCCCATGCAAGTGCAGCACCTTGGGAAGGAACGAACGCTCTGGACGCTGCATTCTTAGCATACTCGAGTATCTCCGTGTTGAGACAACAAATCAAGCCAACTCATCGTGTTCATGGGGTCATCAAAGGGAAAGACTTGGCAGCGAATGGTAAGATTATCCTTTCCCCACCCCTCCTATCTTTATTTTCCCCACTCGATACTCAACCTTGTCTTGTGATGGACAGTGATACCGGATTACACAAAGATGCTATGGTTAGTCCGGGCACCAACTTGGGCGGAACTGGAGATCCTTCGGGAACGGGTTAAAGCTTGTCTCGAGTGAGTTTTACTTGTTCGCCTCTCATTCGGAGAGTTATTTCTGACGTTGATCGTGTTATCTAGGGCCGCGTCCCTAGCTACCTCATGCAAGATAGCGATGTCGTTTGGCCGAGGGACTTATGACCTTCGCCAAAATAGCGTACTCGGTGAGGGATTTACCTATCATAGTATGTCGCATGATGGGTTCCTGATCCCTTCTTTTTCCCCCTGCCACAAATCTTCCAGCCAGTAGTTTCGGAGATACTATCAAGGCGAGATACGGATGGTCTACAACCGACGCTGAAGGTGCCATAGGAGGATCCACAGATTTTGTGAGTTATTTCCAGTCTTTTTATCATAGTGGGCCTTGTCGCTTAACATCCAACTTCGCGGGAAGGGAAATGTCACTTACGGTACGTCCTCGGCAGAATTATCTGATAAGTATTCCCTACTCACTCCTGGCATAGAAATGCCCGCGATTCATCCGTCATTTGGTAAGCTTCCTCACTTCCCCTCGTGTTTCGTACCTTGAGTACACCGTACCGGTGTTCTCGTGTAAGGTGCTTCCATGGACCCTCGCTGAACTTCTTGCACATGCACAGCTATTCCCACGGAACAAAATGGTGGTAATCACACTCGCGGCTTTACAGCAGCTGCTCGGACAATAACGGCTCATGAGATTTGTCTCACCGTCACTAAATCTCTGGCGTTGACTGGGTTCCGAGTTATTAACGACGACACTTTCTTCCACGGGGTGGGTCATTCATCTTTCTTGGGGGGACCATCAAAGTACTGACGACAAGGGTGTCCGCGTTTCTGGCCAGGCCAAACAAGCATTCGAGAATAGCTAAAGGAGATCGGTTGATCGAGCCGTGGAGTGTACAGGACATTTGTGTTACTACATACACGTGTATATATGCACTTGGGAGATGGATGGATGGAGTGTGCGATAATGATGCGATAACAGAACAGATCATTGTGGCGGAGGATTTCGGGATACAAATGGAGCACATAGAAAACGTATATCGTAGGGAATTTCTGCGGGGCGATGCGGAGGAAGATGCGAGAAGGAAATCAAGATGCTACAGTCTGGCTGGAGGGATACAAGAGTACAAGGGGAGAAGATGTCCGCGATAATAGGGTTGCGATGGCATTTCATTCAAATTTCGGATGACAGAGAAGCTCGACAGAGAGGACAAGTCTGGCTCCTGGCAAGCCAAGGCCGTAAGCATCGTTCATGGAACCTAAGGAAGGAACACGAGACCTGGGGTTAGAGTGAGTCGTCGGCTAAGAGATAAGGGGAACTCACGGGTGCGAGCAAGTTGATCCCATGGCCGCCCATTCCGACTGCTTGAACTGCGACAGACATATCCCACATCTATCAACGGAAATACCCAGTAACGATAGTTTGACCTTGACACGTCCGTCCCTCGTCACGCGACGATGCTGAAGCTCGACCTTTCCAATCAAAGGAGCCATATCTGTCGCCCTAGGACGACCTTGCGCCCTAAGCCGGGGACTTGCAGGACCAAGTACATCCGAAACCAGTAAAAGAGTCTGTTTTACGAAGAATGTTAGATGTCATCTGTTCCAGACGAAACAGAATCAATCGAAGAAATACTTGCTTCGTAGTCCGACCCTGGTCTACCATTGTCGTCGCTCTCAAGGCGAGACACGAGGAGGTCAAGATCCGTGTAATGCGAGTAGCCGGTCGGCTGATGATTTCGCATCTGCATCGGAGGAGGGGGTGATGGATAACGGAACTCCCTCGGAGGGCTACGAGCAGCGGCCCGCGCTGCGTGGGGAGCTCCGAGGAATGCATGAGGTCCCAAGGTTGGAGGATCTTCGTCTACTTCCCCTGGATATCGAATTGATTCTGCGACGGGACTGCGAGGAGGGCTCATGCTTCCAAAGATGTCCATCTGAGTAGGAGGTGGCGGAGATCGAGCTCGCATAAGGTTATACAAGGAAGGGTTGAACGGGAGAGGAAAAGGATCCGTCGGTCTTTGCGGACGTATAGTCCCGCTTGGAGAGATAGGAGGACATGGTAGCGGTCTACCAGGGTAGTGATAACCTCCTGTGCGAGTCGGTGAAGAAGGTGGGATACTCCGTGCAGTCTGGAAAGAGGAAGCGGGAGAAGCAGGTTCATCAGAGACTGACGATTCTGAAGAAGGGCTGATGGGAGTCGGAGGACGAGGTGTAGCGAATGAGCGAGGTGGTAAATAGAATACAGATGACGATGGAGGTGGAGGTGGCTGCGGAACGCGAGAAACATGCGGCACAGGTGAGGAGGGCAGGTTAAAGGGTATGGGCCTTGGGGTACGATTGGAAGGAGCAGTGCTGATAGGTTCTCTGATCGTACTAGTTGGACTCATAGGGACACCCTCCTGTTCTGACGAACGACGACTATCGATACTGCTATCCGAGGATCGCGTGATAAGCGATTCAGGTGAGTGACCAACACTATTTCGTTCGGGCTTAGATTTCTTCGAATGTCGTGGTGGGATAGGTGGAGGAGGCCCCTTCGACCTTCGACCTCTCTGCTCCGCACCTGGCTTCGCATCAGAGGATATCGAGGAACTTGATAAAGTAGTGGTGGATGCTGCGGCGTGAGGTTGTGACATACCCGCAGGATGGGAAGGGGGAGGCACAGGTGGCGGCGGCGGCGGTGGACGAGGCGGCTGTGCCAATACAGGGGGAGGAGGAGGTGCAGGCCTGTCTCGCATCGAACCAGTGTGTCGCAGAGCAGATTTGAGCGCTGGAGACCCACGTGGTGGACTAACTGATTTCCTAGCTTCTGAGCCTGCAGAAGGAGAACTCTGACTAGTACGACTGGAGGATGACTTTCCGGAAGTCAACATCCTTCTGAGCTTCGAAAGCCCCGGAGTAGATGAAGAAGTGGGGGAGGTAGGGGGAGAGGTAGGAGGAGATGTCGGCGGAGATGTCGGAGGTGTCATATAGGTTGATGGGGATGGAGACATCGGTCTCGGAGCCACCTTCTGGTCCGAGAGATGGTACTCTGGTGGCGAAGGGAACTCGAGGGTCAAGTCGAGAGGAGGTTCATCCTGAACGACCTCCCACGAGTCTAATGATTCTGGGTCCGACGGATCCTTTTCCTTTTCCTTCTCTTTCTCCTTCTCCTTGCCCTTCCCCTTTGGACTATTAAATAGATGGAGGGAAGGAAAACTCTTCTTTCGTCCAGGAAATGGGAACGACTTGACCGTATTGGACGGGCTCTTCGGTCGATCACTGGGTCCTGGAGTAGATGGCTGCGATGACAGCCCGAATTGAAGGGAGAAAAGCGATGGAGATGACAGCGGTGATGAAGCACCGCTAAGATGGCGAGATGGTGATACAGATTTCTTGTTCAGATTCAAGCGCCGATTTACCAGAGGCGGCGTCGTGGAAGGAGCCCGAACACTTCTAGCATCCGAAGGGGTACCGGGGGCACCCATTGAAGCATCCTCCGAGCTTGAGTTCTCCTGAAGAGTGTCGGGAGATTGAACGGTGCCACAATGCCCGCATCGTCGCGCCAATTCATCCCGAGAAAGGCTTGCGGAACGACAAGATCCCATGTTTGAGAAACTTCGTTCCACCCCAGTTTGAAAGGATAGGACAGATTCACTCGCGACATGCCTCGCGAATTCTCTCTCCACTCGTTCGGGAAGGGGTACGCCCATCTGTCGGTCCTCGTCCCACTGGGTTTGCATAGCGTTAAGCGTCAATGTCTCGATACTCTCGTCATCCGACTCGGACTCGGAGGTGGAGTCTTGGGAAGATGATGAATGAGGGTTCGCAAGAGACGATGGTCGACGAGATGAGAAAAACTCCTGACGAGTTGCAGGTGCTGAGTGTATTGTATTGGCTAGCGAGGCGGTAGATTGCATCCGTGAGAACGGAATGGCAAGGTCCGAAGCCGAGCCATTCGGTGAAGCTTCAGTTGGCCTAGAAGAAGGAGCGGCAGAGATAGCTTCGAGGAACGAAGGTGGAGGAGAGTCCGGGATGGCAATACCTAACCAAAAGTGCATTAGAATATGAATGAAGGGAAGAAGGAAGGAAAGTAAAGGGATGTCCTACTCACTCTCGCACAAATCTCGAGGCCTCCACGTATCTTCCCTCGTTGCATGCGCCCGAACTGCATCAACACCTGGATCAGGAGCAACTACCTGCGGCGACGCAAGGCTGGGGGATGTCATGGGCGACATTGCGCGCCCCCTGTCCGATTGGGTGGATCTGACCCTTTCCATCCTAAGCTTTCCCTTCCCATCCTTCTTCTTCCCATTTGCCTTGCGCACCCTCCCGGCATTCTCTGGCGGTATGAGAGTTATCTGACCATGGTGAGCAACCTGATGGGTGAGATAGGGGGCAACTTGAATAGGATCTGGAACTCTTGGAGAGTTCTGCGCTGAACGACGAGGGGATTTGGTGGACTGCGCTGGAGACATCGTCGCAATGAGGCAGGTGCCCAGCAGCCACACATGCTGATCGAGGATGGTCAGTATTGATGTTTGTACTTGTTTCAATTTTGACGGAAATGGAATCCACGCGTCGATCCAAGAATTTTTGGAGCATCTATCGAGCGTCCATTTTAATTTTTAATCTTGTCGACGTCCAGAACGCCACGATGACCCGGGATATAGCTGAGAGAATTGAACCATCAAGTCATTTTGCACAGGAAGCCTGAGGGTGGGAGGCCTGCCATTATCGAGTTGGCCAGGTGCAGCTCTATTCGCATACAGTGGGTTCGGTACGAAGGTAAGGGACACCACATCGTCGGCCGAGCAGGAAATATGCGTATGTGGTTCAGAGTTCAGAGGCTCTGGGATATGAACACGGTTGGTAGGTCGTGAAATCGGCAGGTCATAGTAGCAGGAGAACGTGGGTTTAATTCCGTTGACCGACCACTTTCAAATTTATCTCGGCGCTCCCTGGACCATCATGAACTTGCCAAACTTTTCGACAGGCTCGCTCATTGGTGAGCCTCCACCTGCGATTGTCCTCACGATTCATTCAACCGATACACAAGAATCAGCTTCGGTGAATGTTCAATCCAACGAGGCTCACACTGCGCATGTAGACTGCTCTTCCGAGCCTTCAACGCCTCGTTCAAGGGCGATCAGAACTCGCCTTTCGCACAACTCACTGCTGCCCGCGAAGGCTCGAGTTGCTCGAAGACAACCTCTCTCTGTATCTGCTGCTGAGCCTTGGCGCGTATCCCTGCCATTGCGCAGTTCTTCGAATCGATGCTCCAAATCTTTGATCAGGTTATCGTCCTGAATTAAAGTATATCGTTACTCGAGTGGAGCAATGTTTTTCCTCGCCTCATCATCTAGGCTTAGGCTGGAGATTCCGAGATATGATGACACTGCGATCTTTCCCTGCGGAACCCCTTCCTTGAACCCGATCCAGTCCGTGACTTTCATCCTCTATGGCTATAAAAGGCTTGTTCTGCGCTTCGAAAACACCATCGACGACCCAGCCCTCCCAAAAAGAGGTGTTGGTGGATGCACCACCCATCTTTTCTTGCCAAATATCTCGAATCCCACTCGAATCATCTTCTCGCTAAGGCATCTCTCGGTGGTCGCTCCAAATGGAATGTCTCTTTTCGACCACGAAACCCTGGCAAAACGGGCGGCTCGAAACTTTCCTTTCCTTGTGCTTTCGCTGAATTGCGCAGTGAGGCAGAGGATAGGGTATGGGTCTATCTTCTTTCAAGGAGGTAAGGTTCGACCCATGAAGAGAGGGCGACGGAGTGACTCTGATTAAACGGGTGGAGAGGTTGACTTTCTCGGAGATTCCGCTCATACGATGCCACCCTGCTCTGGACAGCACCAGCGGATTCCTGTACTCTGGCAATTCTTCCCGGACATTATTTCACTCGCATCCCTGATCGCGCTCGTGCCAGGAGAGCGGCGCATACAGAAGCGATGAAACTCCCTCTTGAAGACTACTCTGCCATTCGACAGTGGAGGATTGAGAGTGTAAGTAGCGGCGATGGCTAGGAAACGAGGTCATGGGAAGGAGGAGGTAAGCTCTCGGCAGTGCCGGGTGAGAGATTGGGCGGTTTTGGGAAGATATAATTCGATGCCTGAAAGATGGGGAGGAATGATGAATGGGTACAATGTGGAGGAGGATGTTGAACGCAAGCGGAACTATACCTCCTCGTAGAGGATGACGTCACATCTATTGGTTAATTCTTTCGTCGTCTCCTTTTGTCCTTGATTTGAGTATCGTACTGGTAAGTCCAAGTAGTCGTAACCATCTCAAACTGCATCAATATTCTCCGAGTACACCGAAGGTAAGTACAAGAGCTCAACCAAATCCGACCTGGAGGTTGAAACTTGGCCGTCGTTCCTCCGACCCTCTTTCGTGTCCTTTTTCAATCACCTTCGGCCCTCTCACCGCCTTAGGTTCTTTGTGCAGAGCTTACCTCCCAACGTGAAGCAACTGTCGGCGCCTTCACCGCCAATATGTTGCAATATCCAAACCGGAGCCCGAGTGGCCAGGGACTCACGGAAGGCTCAGCCACGTGACATAGCCTGCTCTGGTCATTTTCGAACACGTCGCCGCATCGCATCGGTTCTGGAATATCACCGTGCTGGCAGCCTGGTCTGCCTCCGGAGTTAACGTCTTCTTCAGGTTGAGCCAACTCATAAGTTATAACTTGTCTGGAGGACCGTTCCTCAGAGTGATCATGCCCATCACCCTTGCCAGTCCTTTGTCCCTATACTCCATCTTGGGAGTATGGCTGACCGGGTTTTATCCAATCGTGAGAAGGGTACAGTCCAGTAACTATGTTGGATTATCAATATCTTCTGATTTTTCTTCACCGTAACAGACGATTTTGTTGAAATCTCTGACTGGTTTCAACAAGTCAGCTTCCTCGACTCTTCGTCTCCCCAACGCGTGTCACTGATTTATATCCAGTGTCCAACCCCGTGCAAACGTCAATAGGCTGCGCGAGAAATACCCTGATATCGCTGCTCGAGCAGAGAGGATGGAAGGAGCGAACGCCGTGAGTCACACCGCAGCTAACTTTGAACAATATAGAGTACCACGTTATCTCCACCATCTAAAACGGAAACGAGATTCTACCCCTATGGGTGGGAGCCATCGTGAGTCACTCCCAGTACAGCTTTAAGAAGAGAGCCGCGCGTTCTACTCTGGCTAACCCCTGCTTTTCACCAGCTTGCCACCAACTATGTCGGTCTGCCCAACGAAACTTGAACTTGTTTTCTCTCGCATTGTGGGTCGGACCACTTCTAGTGATATATGCTTCTCCCTGTTTCATCGCTTTCTTTTCAGCATCGCAATGCGAATGTTATACAACTACATCTACATGAGTCAGACAACACAAGCTCAAGGTGATCTCAGGTAGGGTTCGCCCTGTCCTAACTCTTCTTATGCTCAGATATATGCGCGGCAGAACCGTTGTGTGGACTGTAGGCACTAGTAAGTTTACCAGTCAATCATCGCCCCACCTTCACTCACTCGTAATGGCAGTTATACCCGCGATTCTTATCGTCAAGTCTGGGAATGCTGCCCTTGCGGCGGCGGTCTAAAGACCTCCTAATGTATCCCCGTGCTCCTCGTTAACCATGATGACTCCTTCTCAGAAGCAGAACTTGGTCGCATCTCTGCTTCCCTTGGTACAACCACGGAACCACCTTCAATCCGCAGCCTCGACGGCTAATATACCGTCTCCTGGTGTTACTGGACTGTTCACCGCTTCGATAAAGAAGTCATAACGCAAGTTGTTCCGTCCATCTGTTGCTTCTCAAGGAAGCCTACAAGACAATGTCATTGCAACCACTTCCACCCTCCATGACCTCCCTCTCGACCCTCACGTTCCTTGGTTTCGTTCACTGTTCCCGACTCAACTATGTACTAGGACAAATTTATTCTCCTCGGTGAGTAATGATTGACTCCATCTTTGAGGACCGACGACAAAATCCATTGCCACGACAACCCTAACCCAAATATCCACGTTCATCCTGGTCTTTCCTCATCATTTGGGGTGGTCTTGATTTCGATGGAAAACGCTCCGCGGAGGCCCACATTGCCGAGGCCTATATTTGTTCCAAGTCGGGATCGTCGCCGTCACCTGCTGTCCTCTGGGCCCTCTAACTCCGAGAGAACCTTATGGCATCGATTACGTTTGATTTGAAGCTCGGGCGCGGACTGGAGATCATGGGCGATGTTCGTGCATTGCCCACCATGAGGAAGGTATGTACGACAGGGTATCCGCGCAATGTAGAGCCTCATTGCTGGGTATGTCTGTGTCGGAAACTGGTCCGTCTGAATGGTACCTGGGCCTTACTTTAGTGTGGGAGTCTTCTTTCATTGTATCAATGATGGTTTACATCACAGAGTTGACACAACTTTATCCCCCTCCGATGACAACGCTGATATTAATCCAGGTCGACCAAATCGTTCCTCTTTCACTCCCCATCGTTCAACCCCCTCCAGAAATTGCATCGTGGTTGTTCCATCCGTCCCATAATCCCCACATACCCTTCGCTCAGCCTCTCGATCGTTCCGTTCAAATTTTATGATTGGGATTTCTGGAAACCAGATATGCACAGCCCTTGTCGTCGGACGGGAAGAGTTGGCTTCCTCCTCAGCCTCGTCAAGGTCGCTTAACAGCTGGATCCTTATCCTCTCGCATATGCTGGCCGTGTACACCTCTCCAGCATTACTGCCAATTTCCCTCCCTCCTCGTTAGCGCCCCCTCGCCATCCCCGCCTTCCCACGACACAACCGACTTCCCTCTGCCGAGCATGACGCCTATCGAAGCGCCCAAGCTGGTGCTGCACAGCCGTTCCACTTTCAAACAGGTGGTCCCTCAGTCTGATGAGGTCCCTGCGACTCCGGAGACCCGAGTCCTCGCTGGCCAAGTCATTGGCCCATGGCACTGCGCTGAAAAGCTTATTTTGCATTATCTCGCGTGGTTGGCTTGGTCTCCTGTTCTATAGTGTTGGCGCTCCAATCCCTCACTCCCACCCTCCATCTATCTCTTTAGTTTAACGCTCTCTCCTTTTGACGCCTACCGCTACCCATATGGATCGCAATCAATTCATTGGAGATAGCCCACAATATGGACAAGTGCCAGAAGCTATGTGCGTAGATCCTTCATTATCCTTTTCCCGTGTTGTGAAGCCTAAGTGGTCGCCAACAGTGGCATCACTCTCCGGGTGATAGGCAGCACTCCCCCGCTACCTGAAAGTGGCAATGCCCTCGCCGACGGTTCCTACGAGTTATTGCGCCACGAAGCCAACCGCACTCAAAATCTTGATTTTACCTCGTTGATGCAGTCGGTGGCGGATGCGGATCCATCGTCCCAACTTTTCAGAGAATGGTCGGAGTTCGAGAGCTTATACGCTGCTTTGTTTCTGTCGACGGATAGTGGAGTCGCGAGCGAGCTAGTTTCAATCGCAGAGTTTCAAGGAACTGCTGCCAACGCCACTGGTCCCAGTGGCCCTCGTATGACCCCGGCTCCTTCCACATATCCTCCCGCCAGCGTTTCCACATCGCCCCAGGATTTGGCAAACCAGCGAGATAACGAGAACCCTTCAACTGTGTTCTCCAACGAGGCTTTCATTGCGTACAGCTTTCTTCCTCCCGACAACTCTATCACTCGGTCCAACCATCAGCACGCGGTGACGCACTATTCTCCCATTTGTTCGAGTTCGACGGCGTTTCCTCCGCCTGTCATTGCCGATGGCAGCTCGCATAGGCATTGCCGCAATACCTTTACCCCATCCCTTCATCAAGAGCGGAATGTGAACATGGATCATGACCTGACGCTAGCCTCCTATCCACCCTCCGCCTATCTTGCCATCCCTCTACATAATCGCCTTGAGGGCGGGAACCGGAGCGCCCGGCGTCCCCACCTCGACGTAGGGAGGGTCAGAACTTCGGAGGGGATGGCTGGAATGGACGCAGAAAACCTTCGGCTCACCGGCCACTTTTCAGAGGGTGCGCTTCTCCTTATTACTATCCAACGTCGTTTCGCTGACCGGCTTGAACTAGATAACGAGACTTCCTTGGACGGGAGGAGCAAGCAGCCAGGGTATTTCGCAGACACGCACTCCCTCAACACCAACTCGTCGCAACCAAGTTCCCAAGAAGATTGTAGCCTGCCAACGAGATGCTCCTCGCCCAGTCACGAACTTCCAATGGGGGGAGCCCTACTTTCTCGCCGCCTCTCAGCACCAGAAGCCGAGCAGAGACGCTACGGCGGGGGCCTCTTTTTATCCTGCCAGTTGGATGAAAGCTTCGGCATCAGCGATGTTCGTCGCACCCTTCGGCCCTTTCGCTCCTTGGAGTATATTTCCGCTCCTTCGACCTTGTCAAATGGCATCCGACATCCCTTCACAAACGAGTTCGCTACCGTCTCACCTCCAGAATTCAGCCATCAGAGTAACGCCGAGCCATCGAGATCTGTCGAAGTGAACCATGGTTTGAAACCCCCCGACTCTGTGTGGACTGCCTACCGGAATGGAGGCCTCCTCGCTGCTCCGACATCGCCGGCGTACTCGACGGACACACCAAGTGATTACTCTTACGGGACCGATTCAAGTCCGATGTCGGGAACTCCAGCCTCTGTCTTCGCTGGGGACGAGTTCCCCGCAGCCTCCACATCTCATTCACCTTACGAACAGTCGACTCAAGAAGGCGAAGGTGACAGAATTTTCAACAATGGTCAGGAGAACCGAGAACCAAGGTCCGATGTAGAAATGACCACCATGCAGGCTGAGCGTCGAAAAGGCAAGAGGTCCCGATCTCCTCGAGCAGGCTCCTCTGTGGCGTTCGATGTGGGTACCGATGCTGTTGGCGACGCAGCAATCAAGAGGAGGAAATACCCTCCAAAGTGGAAGTGCGAGGCTTGCCAACGAACATTCACGAGGAAGGCCAATTGGGATTGTGAGTGCGCTGTCTGACAAACTCGCTATCAAATGATTCAATCCAAGTTTCGTTTAGACCATATGCGTGCCCATAATGGGGAGAAACCGTTTGACTGTACCGTCGCGGGCTGCTCCAAAAGCTTTGGACAACGCCAAGATCTGAAGCGGCACCGAACTTCAGTTCACCGCGGCCTGAAGGTTTGAGCAAGCTGGTGGAGACGTCGTCTTTGTCGGAGATTTCGCTCACACGATGCCACCCAGCACCAGCGGATTCCTATGCTCGAGCTATCCTTCCCGGACATTACTACTTCCCCTGCATCCCCGATCACACTCGTGGCAGGAGAGCAGCACGAACCCAAGTGATGAAGCGTACTCTTGAAGATTACGCCGCGATTCGAAAGCCGATAGCGTGGTGGTGACGGATTCAACGAGCTCATGGGAAGAACTTGAAGGAGGTGAGCTGTGGGCATGCTGGGTGCGAGATTGGGCGTTTTGGGTGTATGTAATTTGATGTCTGAAGGATGGGGAGGGAATGACGAATGGTTTGGGTACAAATTGGAAGAGGATGTCGAACGTTACTTCCTCCGAGTGGCTGAATGCGCCTATGTAACATAGTATGTTCGTTCACATCTGTTGGTTTCCTCATTCTTTCGCCGTCTCCTGTAGTCCTTATGTAAGCTAGGAATCGTACTAGTAAGTAAGTCCAACTTCAAGTAGTTGTAACACACTCAGCCTGCGCCAATAAGTACCCTCCGAGTACGCAGGAGCGCATCAGCGTATACGCAAGGTGGACCCTCCTGCATATCTTTGAAACACCAGCCGAACTGACGAGCATGCAAGCCGATCCAAAGAAACTTCCGAAGCTGAGGGGGATAACTGTCGCTGACATGTAAGATGAATTCGCACGTATCAAAACCATGCCACCTAAGTTCGATGCGACTTGAAAGGCGCACGCCCCGACTTGAAGTCAAGATAGTCAGAGGAGCATGGCTGAGGAGTGATGGTGGATGGTGATTCGAAGTTATGAGCTCAATAGTTGAAGGCGAGTCGTATGCAAGTCCGATACGAGGAGTTCAAGCGAAGCATAGAGAGAGGTTTCGAGGAAACATGAGGTGGTTATTTGAGTGTCTATACAGTAGTTTATATAGGTGGCAGTAGAAAGGACAGATACATAAAAAAATGTGAAGATAGTTGAATACGATGTTATAATAGCAAGAAGTAGCCTCGGGGTGATAATAAGGAGAGGTGCATGAGTACGATAAAATGGATAGATGTGAACAAGCGAAGGAGAAGAGAAATAAAATAAAAGAATGAAAGAATAATGTGACGATCTCGGTAATGACTTGCGCGCAAAGTCGGTCCCCAGTTGACACAGTGCACGTAAGCGTGGGTACAGGGAAGACGAAAATGCGAGATGAGTAGTGTTAGAGGATGACAGTGATGTCGATGCGGGATTGGAGAACTAAGGTGCAAGTGGAGCGAAACTTGACGGGGGAGGGACACCCTGCTTCTAGCACTTGATAAAACCACAAGAAAGGACCAAGCCATCGAGCCTGACAACTGATCTGGAGTAGCCGTCAAGAACGGTTTGGTTTTGGGCGCTTCTGAGCATGGAGTAAGTACTTGAATAAACGGTGAAGCATCACATATGATAAACGGCACAAACCTTTTCATGCACCTTTTTGTGGTGACGCCGCAAATCTTGCCGCTGTCTGAAACGACTAGCACAGTGTGCAACCTGACAAGGAAACGGCTTCTCTCCGTTGTGAGCAAGCATATGGTCTACAATAAGTTAGATTGGATTTCTTTGATGGCGAGTGTGAGATGGAACCCTCACACTGTAAGTTCGCCTCCCTTGTAAATGTTTCTGGACAGACCTCGCAGCGGATGTTTGCATCACATTTCCTCCTCTTAGATGCTGCACCGCGAACAGCGGGGGACGCAACACATTCCGATTCAGAGGGCCCGGCTTGACCTGACCTGGGTCTCTTTCCGTTTCGACCCCTACCGGTGGCCACCTCCTGGCTGGGCCTTTGCCCTCGCTTCTCGCGGTCAAGATCTACAATCCCTGCAAAATGGCCACCTTCGCCTTCTGGAGTCGTTTGTCCGTAAGAAGATGGAGAGACTGGAGGGAACTCGTCCCCAGCAGAAACGGAGGATGGGGTTACCGACATTGGACTTAAAGCAGTCCCGTAAGAACAATCACTTGGTGTATCCGCCGTGTACACCGGCGATGTCGCAGGAGGGAGGAGGCTTCCATCCCGGTAGGACCACATGGAAACGGGGGGTCCGGAACCATCATTGACCTCAAGAGATTCAACATTGCTGGGATGGCTGAATTGACGAAGAGGTATGGGAGCGAAGATGCACGGGACTAGAGGTCGGGCATCATTGGACAGAGTCGAACCAGCGGATATAGAATCCAAGGAACGAACAGGCCGAGGTGTGCGATGATGAACGTACCCGCTGCCGGAGGCTTCGTTCATCTGTGTGGAGAAGAATCCACTACTGGTGCACCTTGTACTCTCGGCATCTGATGCCGAGAGACGACGAGGGTGTAAGGTCCGCTCCACTGGAAATTCTTCCCCCGACGAGGAGCTCGCCGAATGGCTCCGAATATCTTGGGTGCTTAGTTGCCACGAGTCAAAATTGAAGTAGTCTGGCCGGTTGGTTCTTCCATCTGAAAAAGAATCGTCATCTAGTATCAATGGGTCAGTAAACTGGGTGCTAGGTAGTCATAAGGAGTAGCGCACTCTCTGCGAGGTGGCCAGTGAGTCGAAGGTTCTCTGCTTCCATCCCGAAAGAAACATTCGTCGAAGTTACGAGTCCCCCGAGGTTAGTACGTCGAGCGCGTCGACTTCCTCTCGTAAGATGATCACGTGAAGGACTGGCAAGATAGGCGGAGGGTGAATACGAGGGTGGCGTCATGTGATGGTCCATATTCACATTCGTCCCTTGACGAAGGGATTGGGTAACGGGATAACTCTGTGAGCTGAGGTCGGCAATGTCAAACGGATTATATGCCGTCGAATTCGAACACTCGGTAGGATGGTGCGCCACCGCCTGTTGATGAATGTATAGAGTGGTAGTGCTGTCGGGACATAGAAGGCTGTGTCCAATGGAAGCCTCGTGGGAGGGCGCAATTGAAGGAACCTGAAATCTGTGTTCCAGCTGGTCTGCCGAAACCTGAGACGATGGGTACATGTCGGTGGGAATGTATGTGGAGGGACCCAGGGCCATGAGGGGTTCATAGGTAACAGTGGCGTCGACGGAAGCGGTTTCTTGAAACTGGGGTATAGGAACTCGCCCACTTGACACCCCGCGATCCGTTGACAGAGGTAAAGTAGGAGATAGGCACTCCGTCCCTCGCCAGGACCCCGCCACAGCCTGTGGCCAAGGGATAAACTCCAGATTTTGACTTCGGTTGCATGCCAGGTGCGATGACTGGTCCGAGACATCAGCGACGGTGTCGCTTCGTCCATATGGCGGGGGAGTGCTGATAATCAAACGAAAAAGAATGCCACTGTCGGTGGCCCTATCAGATTCGAGGATATGAAATACGGAATGTGAAACATCCACGCACGAGCCCTCCTGTAGTTCTCTATCTTGTTCGCTCTGTCCACCGAATTGATCACCATCAATACCCGTAGAATAGGCGTTAAAAAGAAAGGCCATCAAACGGAAAGACGGATGGGGGTGTTGTGTTTGAAGAGTTTGCAGCGGTGATGCCAAACCAACGGGGTGCGATGCCGAAGCCACTTGGGCCAAACAATGATAACGAGCATTTCACTGCAAGGGGACATGGGGAAAGGACTTGGGTCTCCGGGGACCTCATGAACCAGCGGGGGGATCGGTTTGAGTTGGTACGGCAGTGCGATCCAGGTTGGGCGCTTCCTCTGGCGTCATGCTCGGTGAAGGGAGGTTGGTTGTCGTGGGAAGGTGGGTAAGTGTCGATGAGGTGCCAGGGAGGGTGGTAGCAAGGGTAAGAAAGTGTACACGGCCAGTGTATGCACAAGGACAGGAGTTTTGGCTGTTAAACGACCTCAATGAGGCTGAGGAGGAAGCAGACTCTTCCCATTCGACGATACAGGCTGTGCATATCTGATTTTCCAGAAATCCCCATCATGAAATTCGAACGGAACGATCGTAGAGGCTGAGCAAGGAGGATTTGGGGGTATGGGATGGATGGAACGGATGGAACGAGTCGCAGAACAACAACCCGCTTCTTGTGAGAGGGCGGTCAGCGGGAGGTAAGAGGGTAACAGTCTAGTTGACCTGGATTGATTATCAGCGTTGTCATCGGAAGAGAATAAAGTTGCGTCAACTGTGCGATGATGTAAACCATCATTTCTACAATGAAAGAAGACTCCCACACTAAAGTAAGACCCAGGCATCATTGTCGGTCGGACGGTGTAATTTCCAAGGAAGGAACACAAACATACCAAGCAATCCGACTCTCCATTGCACGGATATGTCGGACATATTATCTTCATGATGGGCAACGAAAGAGTGAATATCGCAGACGATATCCAGTTCGCGCCTGAACACCAAACGTAATCGATGCCATAAGGTTCCCTCGGAGTTAGAGGGTCCCAGAGATGGCAGGTGACGGTGAGGATCCCGACTTGGAACAAATATAGGCTTCGGCAACGTGTGCTCCCATGGAGCGTAACCGTTGCAACCAGGACCACCCGAAATGAAGAGGGAAAGACGAAGATGGACCCGGATATGGTTAGGGTTGTCGTGGCAATGGATTCTGTCGTTGTTCCATGAAGATGAAGTCAATCATTACTCACTGAAGAAAAAAAATTCGTGTGAGAACATAGTTTGAGTCGGGGACCGGGGACGAAATCAAGGAACGTGAGGGCTGAGGGGAAGGTGGTTGAGAGTAGAAGTATTTGCAGAGGCACGGTCTCGCAGGCTTCCGTAAGAAGCAACAGATAGATGGAACAACTTGCGTTATAATATCTTCATCGAAGCGCTGAACACTCCGGTGACACCAGTAGAGGGTGTATGAGATGTCGAGGCAGCGAATTGTGAGGTGGTTCCGTGATTTTACGAAGTGAGGCGAAGATGCAACCAAGTTGCTTCTGAGAAAGGGTCACCATGGTTAAAGAGTAGCACGGGGATAGATTAGGGCGCTTTTAGACCGCTGCCGCGAGGACTGCATTCCCAGACTTGACGATAAGCACTGCCGGAATAACTGCAATTACGAGTGAGTGAAGGTGGAACGATCATTAACTGGTAAGCTTACTGGTTCCTACAGTCCACACAGCGCCTCTGCCGTGCATATATGTGAGCTTGAGGAGAGTTAGGGCTGGGCGAAACCTACCTGAGATCACCTTGAGCTTGTGTCGTCTGTTTCATGTAGATGTAGTTGTATAACATCCGCATTGCGATGCTGGAGAGACGGAGATGAAGTTCGAAGAAGCTCAAATCACTAGTAGTGGTCCCACTTACAATGCGAGCGAAAACAGGTTCAAGGTTTCGTTGGGCAGACCTGCATAGTTAGCCGCAAGCTGGTGAAAGAAAGAGATTTGAGGCGAAGTCGACGCGCGGCTCTCTGTTCAAAGCTGTACTGAGAGTGACTCACGATAGCTCCCACCCATAGGGATAGGATCTCGTTCCCATTCTAGGTGATGTAAATAACGTGGCACTGTACATTGTTCTTCACCAATGAAAGTCAGCGGCAGTGTGACTCACAGCATTCGCTCCTTCCATCCTCTCTGCTTGAGCGGCGATATCGGGGTATTTCTCGCGCAGCCTATGGACGTTTCCACGGGGTTGGACACTGGACATAAATCAGCGACACGCGTAGGGGAGACGACTCCGGGGAAGTTGACTTGTTAAACCCAGTTTTAGATTTCAACAGAACCGTCTAATTTGGCCAAGAAATATCAGAAGATGATTCATAAACCAACATTGTTAATGGATCATACCCTTCTCACGATGGGATAAAACCCGGTCAACAATACCCCCAGGATGGAGTATAGGGACAAAGGACTAGCAAGGGTGATGGGCATGATTGTTCTGAGTAACCGTCCTCCCGTAAGTTTTAACTAGCCCTACTTTGAAGAACGCGTAAGCTCTGTCGGCAGGGTGCCAGCACAGTGACATTCAGGTATTGAGAAAGCGGACTCCGATGCGTGCGCCAACGTTATTGGCTATCCCACGTGGTCAATATAACATTCCCTTAGTCTGGCAAACGACTCGGGCTTGAACTCGGGTATTATACGATGGTGGATGGCGCTGACTGTTTTTGTTCAAGTTGCAAAGTTATTCAGTTCTATATAGAGTGCCTGAAGGCAGTGATTGGAAAGCACGAAAAAAGAACCCGAGGGTCTGAGAAACGACGATAAACCGGTGCGTGTGAACTCGTATCGACGACTCACTTGCCCGCGACTTGCCTTCAATTAATGACTTAAGCTTACAATTTCGAATCGCTGGCAACCATCATCACTCCTCCTCCTCCTATCTGGACTTCTTTCCTCCGAGTCTAACCGAAGTTTCGTGCCCTAATGACTCCTTGGAGAAATTCGGCGACAATAACATGCTCTAATAGGATTACTCGCCTTGTAGTGGCAAAACAGCCTGCTCATCAACCAAGACGGGGCGCGCGCAAGGCAGCATAGCCCGCCTTGATTCTCGGTGATGAGGGAGCCCCGGCGTTTCTGTTCGATGACAGAGCAACGTGACAAATGGCAACAGCCCGTAACATCATTTTTGAACACATCGCCATATGCATCGGAGCCCGGTTGCCCGATACATAGATATCACTGTGCTGCAGCCTGTCCGCAGGGCTGACGTGTTCTTCAAAGTATATAAGGCACTTTCTACCCCAAGGGAAGACTGTTTCTCAGCAACCATGCCCATACCGTTGCCAGCCCTTTGTCCCTCCCATCCATAGTTGGGGGTTTTATCCTCTCTTCAGAAGGGTATGCTTCATTCTTATGTTGAATTATCGATCATCTTCTGATATCTTGAACATATTAGCTGATTTTGTTGAAAACTAATACCGTCTTCAACAAGTCAGCTTTCCTCAAGTCGTTTCCCTCGCCGTATAACTGACATATGTCCAGTGTCCAGCCTAGTGGAATATCCGGAGGTTGCGCGAGAAATACCCCGATATCGCCGCCCAAGCAGAGAGGATGGAATGAGCGAGCACTGTGAGTCACACCGCCGCTGACTTTCGTTGTAGAAGAGCGAAATGCAGTGTCAAGTTATTTGCATCACCTGGAATGGGAGCGAAATCCTACCCCTGTGGGTGGGAGTCACCACGAGTCAATATCAGTACAGCCTAGAACAGAGGGCCGCGCGTCGAACCCGGCTTCCCTCTGTCTTTCACTATTCACTAACTTGCGGCTAACTATGCAGGTTTGCCCGCGAAATCTTGACCTTTTTTGTTCTCGCATCGTACGTCGTACCACTCCTAGTGACTTGTGGTTCTGCCTGCTTCATCGCTATTTCAGCATAGCAATGTGAATGCGATATAACTGCGTCTAACATGAGGAGACTTCAGGTATGTTTCGCTTAGCTCTGACTCGGCTCAAACTCAACTATACGTGCGGCAGAACCGTTGTCTGGGCTGTAGGAACTAGTAAGTGTACCAGTCAATTATCACTGTAGCTTCACTCACTCACAATTCCAGTTCTACCCGCTGTGCTTATTGTCAAGGCTGGGAATGCAGTCGTGACACCCACCCAATGTATCCTCGCACTATTTGTTAACCGTGTTGACTCTTTTCTCAGAAATACCAGTCGTCGAAAACTTCCCCGAATCACTTAATTCGACTCTTCAGCGCTCATCATACCCTCTCCTAGTGTTACCGGATTGTGTCTCGCATCGATGAAGGGACTGCGATGCAATTTCTTTCTCTATCTGTCGCTTCTCAAGGAAGCCTGCGAGACTGTCTCTACGCAAACACTACAGTCCTCGATTACCCCTTGCCAGCCCACACGATCCTCGACCTCGATCACTCTACACTCTCAAGGGAATTTGCTTCTTCGGTGAGTCATATTGACCCCGTCTCTCAAGGGTAGCAACGGAATCCATTGGCACGACAACCCTAACCCAAATATGTGCGTGGTCCTTCGTCTTTCCTCTCATTTTGGGTCGCCTTGGTTTCAACGGGCAACGCGTCAAAGAAAAGCACATTGCTGTCTTTGTTCTAATTGGGGATGATCCACGTTCAACCTGTTATATCTGGGTCACTCTAACTCCGAGGGAACCTTATGGAATCGATTACGTTTGAGGTCCCGGCGCGGACTGGAGGTTGTTCAGTGTTCATTATTTCGTTGCCCATCATGTTGAAGATATGTACGACAGGGGATCTCGTGCAATGTCGAACCCCGTTGTTTGGTATGTGTTCCTTCCTTGGAAAATGTACTGACGGGCAATGATGTCCAGGTCTTATCTTAGTGTGGGAGAGTCTTCTTTCTTTGTATTAATGACGCCTTTACATCATTGAACGTTATATTGAACAGTGACACAACTCTATATGCCTCCGATGGCAACGCTGATAATCAATCCAGGTCAACCAGACGACCCCTTTCCCACCTCCCATTGACCAACTCCTCACAGAATCCACCTCATTGTTGTGCTATCCGTATCGTCCGTTCCATCCATCGCATACCCCGACATCCCCTTTGCTCAACCTCTATGATCGTTCCATTCGAATTTCATGATGGGATTTCTGGAAAACCAGATATGCACAGCCAGTGTAGTCGAATGGGAAGCGCCTGCTTCCTCCTCAGCCTCATTGAGGTCTTTTAACAGCCAAAACTCCTGTCCTTGCGCATACTCTGGCCATGCACACCTTTTTACCCTCACTGCCAATTTCCCTCCCGTCCCATCGACCACTCCCCGTCATCATCGACCTTCCCACGACCAAATCAACTTCCCCTCGCCGAGCATGACGCCCAAACTGGATCGCACAGCCGTACCAACTCACGAACCGATTCTCTCCCGGTTCATGAGGTCCCCTGGGACTCCATCAGACCGAAGTCCTCCTCCGTTCAAGTCATGCCATGTGGCCTTGCACTGAAAGCCGTTTTGGCGGAGCTGGATTCGGCATAGTCGTGTTGCCCTGATATTGTTCCTGCAGACCCTCCAAAGCTCCAACCCGTCTCTTCGTTTGATAGCCTTTCCATCTGGCGCCTACTCAACGAATATGGATCGCCATCAATTCAGCGAGAAGAGCGACCAAGCTAGAGGAGTACAAGAGTATCAGTACGCGGATCTTTCATTTTCCTCATTCCTCATCGTGAAAGCTTAAGCGGCCGCCCACAGTTGCATCACATTGCGCTTGACGAACAGCACTCCTCCGCCATGTCAAGGTGGCGATGGATTCCTCGAGCAATTGCAACGCGAAGCCGACCGAGTTCAAGATCTTGACTTCTTCCTGTGGACGCAGCCTGTGGCGGATGTGGGTTTGTCGTCCCACCTTTCTGGAGAAGGCTGGCCAGAGGTCGAGAACATATTCCCCGATTTGTCTCTGTCGATGGATAGTGGAGTGGCAAGCGAGCGACTTCTAATACCCGAGCTTCAACAAAACACTTACGCCAACGCCACCGCTCCCAATAACCCCCTTGTGACCCTGGCTCCCTCCCCATCCATTCCCACCTATATTTCCCAATCATCTCAGCATTTGGGAGACCAGCTGGCCAACAGATACCCGTTGCCTTCAAGTCCGTTCTCCGACAAGGGTTCTATTGGGCACAGCTTCGCGCGTTACCACAACACCACAACACCCTCTACTCGGCGTATGGTGGCGCCGTATTCGAGTCCGACGTTGTTCGCTCCGCCTGTCATTGCCGACGTCAGATCGCAGAGGTATCACCACAATCTAATCACCCCATCACCCCACCAAGAGACGAATGTCAATATGGACGATTATTCGATCCCGCCCTCGTATCCACCGTTCGCCTATCTTCACGACCCTTCACTTGATCATCGCGGGGGAGGAAACAGACGCGCCCAGCGTACCGACCTCAGGAGACTTACAACTTCGACGAGTCTTTCTGCTGGGACGGACGCAGAAAACTATCGGCTCACTGGCAACCTCCCTGAAAGTACGCTTCTCCTCAGTTCCATTCGCTATCCTCTTGACTGACCTATTTCAACTAGATAAAGAGACCCCCTTGGACGGGAGAACCTACCGGCCAGACTACTTCACAGACCCACACTATCCCAACAGCGGCTTGTGCCAACCGAGTTCCCAAGGGGTTTGGAGTGATTCGACAAGTTTCTCCTCACCACAGCTCGAATTTCCAGTAGAGCGAGCCCCGGTTACTCGTCGTCTCTCGGCATCAGATGTCAAGCAGATATGTTGCGGTAGTAGCGGCTTTCTACCCACACAGATGGATGAAGGCTCCGGCAGCAACGACGTTCAGCATCACACACTTCGTCCTGTTCGCTCCTTGGAAGGTGTTTCCACCCGTTCGACATCAAACGGCACCCGATATCCCTTCCCAAATGAGTCTTCTCCCGTACCGCTTCCCGCATTCAGCCCTTTCAGCAACGCTGAGGCTCCAAGATCCGTCGAAGCCAACAAAGTTCTGAGACCCCTCGATTCCATCTGGACGGACTACCGTGATAGAGGCCTCTTCCCTCCTCCTGCATCGCCGGTGTACACGGCGGATACACCCAGTGATTGTTCTTATGGGACTGCTTTAAGTCCGATGCCGGGAACCCCAGGCTCCGTTTTTGATGTGGACGAGTACCCCGCAGCGTCTCCGTCTCATCAATTTTGCGGACAAATGATTCAAGAAGGCGAAGGTGGTTATCATGAAGGGCTTATCGACTTTGACCAGGAGAAGCGAGAGCCAGGATCTGGTCGGGAAATGACCACCATGCAGGGTGAGGGCCGAAACCGAAAGAGGTCTCGATCACCTCAAGCCGCCTCCTCTGTGGCGTCCGACGCTGTTCGCGGTGCAGCAATCAAGAAGAGGAGATGCGTTCCAAAGTGGACCTGCGAGCTTTGTCCAGGGACATTCACGAGGAAGGCCAATTTGGAGTGTGAGTACGCCGTCTGACACACTCACTATCAAGTGATTCAATCCAATTTCCTTCAGGCCATATGCGTTCTCATAGAGGGGAGAAGCCCTTTTCCTGTACCGCCCCAGACTGCCAAAAAAGCTTTGGGCAACGTCAAGATCTCAAGCGACACTTCAAATCAGTTCATCTTGGGCTAAAGGTATGGGCAATTTATCATATATGAGGCTCTGCCGTTCACTCAAGAGACTTTCTGCTACGACAGAAAAATCAGGCAACGCGTTCTTGACCGCCACTCCAGTTACTATCGGCCGTCAGATTTCAGACTCGACGACATAGTTTTATTCTGTCATTTAATCAGGCGGCTTGAAACAAGCATTCCTTTCCTTCCTCGCCCCCTTCGAGCGTCGTCCCACTTGTTTTCCCACCCCGCATCCATTACTTATTACCATCCTCTAAGGATACATAACTTTTCGCCGACACCTCATAATTTTTTCCCCCCCTACCTATGCTTACGTAAACTAACGACTTGTAACGTGCCCCGGCTATGCAACTATTAACTCCTCACCTTGCAATGGTATAATGGCCTGCGCTTTCATTGACCACGACGGGGCGTGTCAAGGTTTCATCCCGACGGTCATGGGTCACTGAGCTTGTGGCACCTTGAACTCTATCAAGAAGAGTACTTAACATTGCGCGATATGCAGCCTGATGACGTTGACCAGTCGACGATACACCGAGTAGAGTTGGATAGGACTCCGGTTGCACACTCGTCGACCTGGCGAGGACCACGTTGGTTGGGCCAAGTTCTTGTTTGTGCTGTGGGGAGTGTGAGGTTTTACGGTGTGTCTGCCTCAACCGTAATTTCATCATTTGTACTTACCTATCTCTCTCAAGTCGTCGGGGCGACCTTCTGGGTCACCTATTGTCGGACAGATAACGTTGAACATCTCCATCGATGTATTTCCAGTTGGCAAAGAGCTCATCAACTCGCCATGACGAGTCACTTGGGCCGTAGTCTAGTGACAACCCCCCTCGCACGAGCGCTCCAGTGTCGATACGAGATCAGTGGTGTCACCGCCGATCTGGACAAAGCTATCCAGCTTTATGAAGATAGCGTTTCCTCGACCCCGATCGGAAGTCCATCCCGCGTACGACACCTCAATTGCCTTGGATCTTCCCTCCTTCTCCGCGCGCAGAATCAAGAGCAGGCTGATGATGCGGCTCTGGCCGCAAAATTGCATGAAGAGGCACTTGGGATTTCCAGAGATCGACAATTCCCCTTTCTTTCCATCATTCACCGACTCTTGCCCTTGTCTACCCGCAAGTTCGTTCTTTCATGGATGAACCGTGACCTGCTTTCCTCCTTTCGGGGACTTGCCATGGCTTTGACAGAACACTCGAGGATGGTGGAAGATCGAGTTGAGATGCAGAAAGCCATCTCTTACCACGAGCAAGTGCTGCACTTGGGCTCATCGGACCACCCCGACCACTTCGATCACCTCGTAGGGCTCGCATCCGCACTCCATACCTCGTTTCTCACCTTTGAGGACCCAGAGGATCTCCGTCGATCCCTCGATGCTTTCCGCCTTACACTTGAGTTGTCACCACCAGGACATCCCGACAGATTCGCAGCGACGAGCAATGTAGGGAGAGTGTGCAGAGAGTACTTCGCCTATTCTGGCGCCGTTTCTGACCTCGATGAGAGCATCAGCCTCTTAACCGAAGCTGTCAGTCTTCAACCAGAGAACTACGACCCCCACCTTGGTCTCGCGGACTCGATTTTACGACGCCACAAGGAATTGGGATCGGAGGAGGATGTGGAACACGCCATTCGATTATACGGGGATGCTCTGCTTCGGTGCCGACAAGGTGGGCAAGAGTATTACGAAGTACTCCATCACCTTGCTATGGCATATGCTTCCCAACATCTGTTGAGAGGCGATATTGAGGTCCTCGAAAAGGCTATACAACTGTCGCGAACTGTGATAGTCGGTGGTGCTCAGGGGGACCGATGCTCTGCGATGTTGAATTTGGCAAATTCCCTCATGGCCCGCTTTCAATTTCGGAATTACATCGAGGATCTCGACGAATCGATCGAGACATACGAGCAAGCACTGCAGCTTTGCAAGGCGGGGAGTAGACAGTGGGCTCTCGCTGCTGTTCCCCTTGCCGCTGCCTTCCTATCTCGTTACGGCGTAATCTATCGAAACTCTGATCTAAAGAATGCGTACCAACTGGCGAGCGCTGCCTTTGAACTCCCCGCGAGATACACCGATCGACCTGCAGTCGCAGCTGTCTTCGCAGACGTCTTATTCCTTCGGTATCATCGGTTTCGTGAAGCCGCAGATCTCGACAAGGCTATTCAAGTTTTGTCCGAGACACTTGATGCAACCCCAGCCAAATACTCTGGTCGGCCCCGCCTCATGGAACTACTCGCAGGCAATATGTCTGTACGCTATTCCAATTCACGAGAGATATCCGACCTTTCGGCGACAATCCAGTTGTACCGTGATGCTTTAGAGTCGTCGATCCCACGCCGAGGTCTCGCTCAGACCATCAGAAACCTCGCCGATTCGTTGCTCTCTCGTTACGAGCTCACTAATGACGAGCACGACCTACGAGCTGCTTTGGAACTTTACCCTCGAGCCATTGGAGACCCCCACTCCGTCCATGCTCAACGCCTGGCAGCTACTATGGCTTGGGTCGAAGCAACTCGGAAATACGACCCGGGGGCTCTATCGTCTGTTTATAGCACTGCTGTAGCTTCACTCGTCTTTGCAACATTTGATCGTCCACGCATGGACCTCAAAGGGATTTTTTGGAGTCAATTAGCTCATGATGCAGCCGCTCACGCCCTAACAGTCTCGGACCCCAACAAGGCCGTTGAGTTGCTGGAGCAGGGTCGAGCAATAATGTGGTCACTAATGTACAAGATTCCCCCGTCTACCCCTCATGTCGCCGACCCAAAAAAGCAGTTCAGCCCGCAATCCTTCAAACCTGAAGATCTTGGACGCCATCGCGGCGACCATGTCGAGGAAACCTTTTTGAGGCCTTTCGCTGATCTTGTTGTCGTGTCCAAACGTGGCCCAGTCGTTATACTATTGGCTAGCCAGAATCATGGGTGTGGCGCAATCTTGATCCGCTCCCCCGAGCATGATGCGGAGCACATTCGTCTGCCAAATGTCACGACTGGTTCAGTGATACAGATGTCAACCCAGTTCCAACGCATTGCCGAGATAGGTTCGAGGGATGCTAATTATATCCCCAACGAGGAGGAGCTCGAGACCATCGGGTTGGAAAGAAAGATGGCCTACAAGACCATCAGAGTTCAAGCTTCTCAAGACGAGCTCGAGGTCGTTCTCAGCCGTATCTGGGATGATATTGCGTGTCCCATTATCAAGGCATTGGGAGTGCAGGTATGTGGCCATCGCAAATCGAAGCGCACTTCAACTCATCAATCTATCCACAGAAGGCAGACGGACGTCTGCGACCTCGCCTTTGGTGGTGCCCTACGGGATATTTTGAAAGTTTGCCAATCCATGCCGCTGGCATCCGTTTCCGTCGAGCTGACTCTGAATCGCTGGACGATTATGTTGTGTCATCATACATCCCAACGCTTGGCACTCTCTCCCGAGCACGAGCTGCCTTCGATGACACCGACTTGAGGCCTCTACTCCATATGAAAGCTCTCGCGCTCGCTCAGCCAACCACCCCTGGACTCCCGTCGTTGCCCAACGCCGCCGGGGAACTGGACCTTCTGCAGAAAGTCCTCCCTGATAAGATGTTGCTTAGACTCCACGAAGGCGCTTCCGACGACCTGTCGAGCACAAACACCCATGTTCTCGTCTCTCAAGTTCTGCAAAAGTTGCCAGAGGCGTCAATATTACATTGCGCATGCCACGGTGATTCGCCTGACTTTATGAATCCTAGAGGACATGGGTTTTTCTTGGAGGACGGAAAGTTGACGGCCGAGCAACTGATGAACCTCCACCTCCCATATGCGGTTTTTGCCTTCCTTAGTGCTTGCCACACGGCAGAGGGTGACACGGTCATGTCTGTCAATCCTGGAACCCTTCTACTATCGGCTGGGTTTAAGACGGTCATTGGGACTATGTGGTTAGTCGTCATTCCCTTTCTTTCAGTCTTTAGTGGATCTGAACGCAACTTTCTAGGCCCATGAATGACCGAGATGGTCCAATTGTTGCAAATACCGTCTATGGCCAACTCTTGAAATCGGATGCGTTCGATCCGGATATCATTGCTTATGCTCTGCATGAAGCTGTGCGATCCTTGAGGGATCGTAGTGTACCGCCTAGTCGCTGGGCTCCTTATATTCACCTGGGTATCTGATTGTGTATTCTTCATGTCCGTTTTGGCGAAGACGCTCTCATACTTGGACTGGCGAATCTGACCCATCTCCTCACCACTGGATTGACTATTTATCCACACCCGAGCTCTTGTATATTTTGTAGTACTCCTATGGTAACGCCGTCATATGCAGTAGATCTCACAGGCAAAATGGCAACAAGTCAGGTCCGCGGTGAAATCCAAACTGTTGGTTGATTAACTGTCCGTAATGTACACTACGATTCGGTTCCCCAGAGGCACATGAAATTGAGGATGCAACGCTCAGACTCCGAGATCCTTCAACACCCTTTCTGTCGTATCCCATAACTCTTTGGCCAGCTCATCGCTCTGCGCAAGCCGACTTGGCTTCGAAATCTTACCCACAGGCATCAAGTATGCGCCCTTGAACTCCGTTGACTTTGATCGGACTACAGGGGAAACCGCAGCAAACACGGAGTTATATGCTCCTTCGGAGGGAGGTGTACAAACGAGCCGAGGAAACCAGCCCATATGGTAACGTTTCCACAAGTTAATCTGGGTTTCTAGACAGAAGTCGGTTGAGCATGGAGAGGAAGCAGAAAGGAGTGAGTAGACGGACCACTTCCGACGAATCCTGGACTAACGGATGTTACGATGATGGATGCACCTTCTGCATCCATATGTTTCTGTAATTCTCTTGTGAAGAGAATGTTGGCAAGCTTCGAGTATGCTGGGAGTGTCAACGTCGATTTGGCGGTTGTTCTCCAGCTGGTGAAGAGAGTCGTAGGTATTCACCGTCTCGAAACACCCGAGGGAAGAAAGTATCTTCGAAGTCTTTGTTCATGTCGTCGAGCGTCAAAAAGTGGATATCGCCTCTGATCATGACATGCCCGGCTGAAGTCAACTAAAGGGGCATGTTGTCGTCAGCATTGGAGGCTAAATCATCGTTAGAACAGCAAATATAGGGACGTACGTTCACAATCCTGATATCTGCTCCGAGTTGACTGGCGGTTTGGATAAGGAGTGGAAGGAGTGTTTGAGTGAAGACAAATGGGCCGATATGGCTGTGTCTCAACATATTACTACATCCATCTTGGAGAGGATCCGCTCAGCTCACTTGACCATCATAGTTTCTGTAATACCTGACCGAGGACGATATGAAAAGAGAGGGATGATGAGACCCAGAATCAGAACGTACCATCTTGAGACTTGGCAAGAGGTGGGAGCCATCTACAAGTAATGGACAATGAATGGGGCGGAAAGGAATTGATAGGGAGAGAACTAACCTAGCAGCATTGTTCACTGAGGAAACATATAGTCGACACTCAAGTGACACGTTCTAAGTCGAGGAGACTCACCGAGAACATCCAATCTACTCTCCCTCTTCATGAAATCTTCCGCACTCTGCTTCGCAACCCTCGGATCACTCAAGTCTAACTTCAGCCATAAAATCTCGCCATTCCCAGGGCCCAGCCCTTCAGTCTGAAGACGAGATATAGCCGCTGTCGCCCTGCCTTCGTTGCGAGCTGCGAGATAGACTTTGGCTCCATGACGTGCGAGATGCTGGACGGTGGCAAAGCCGATCCCGGCACTGAGAAGTGTGGATGAGATTGCGGACCAATAGCAGTAGAAATGTTGTGAACGTACTTGCCACCCGTCACTATGATGACCTTGCCTTTGAGGTCGGGAAGATCCTTCAATGTTGCCATCTGGTTAATGAGAGAGTATGTGTCGATTGGGGGTTGCGTCAGCTAATGCCGGGTTACATACTTAAATCCGCAACCAGTGCATATTGGCTCCGGGGATACTTCTGCAGAAGGGTAGTAGCTTGCAGAGATTCAAACAGAAGGTACAGAAGAGGATGGCACACAACTTACGGCTACGAACGAGTCGTGCAAAACAATGACGCAAACGAAGAGGCGCGACAATGTTTCTATTACTGCTCAGCTATAACATCTCGAGCACAAACAACGTGTCGAGTTTGCAGTCGTATTTCGGGCTGATATGGCAGGTCTAGAGGAAATTCGTGGTCGCGTAATGGAGACCATCTCGCAGCAGTTGATCGCATTCATATTGGGTTCTGGGACGCTGACCATCTCTCCCTTGAAACCGACTCGGAGCATGGAATAAGCTGGGGATTAAGGAGAACAAAATTCCTCATGTATAGTACTGCACATCAAACAAACCAGTCCGAAGAAAATGGAAAATAATCTGAGAGCAAGTCCCAATCGATATCTACTCAACGACCCGCTTGAACTCCAAATAGCAAGGATCGCCCACTGGTCTCGCCTGCGATATTAAACCAAGCATCAACAACGAAACTCAAGATAGACGAGCAACATGAATACCCACCTGTTGGATATCGTTCCTATCAGGCTTGGGGAACGGGTTAGGGAACTTGCCCTGCCCATCCACAAGCTCATACTCATACCCAACCAAAAACATCGCCACAATCATCTTAATCTCCAACTTGGCAACTCTCATACCCGTACAAGGATGCCTTCCAACACCCCACCCAAGATACCTCATCGAACCCTTCTTATCTTCCTCCCTCCCAGCTTCATACCTGCCAGGATCGAACTTCTCAGGATCAGGATAGAATTCAGGGTTCATATGAGCGTCGCCGACGTTGTAAGCCATGAAGGAGCCTTTTTCGATAATGTGAGAGCCGACGCGAAGGTCGCCGTGAATGTTGCGACGGAGGGTTGTACCGTTGGAAAGAATGATACGGATGGTTTCGCGAATGACCATGTCCAAGACGGGAAGGGAGTCTTCCCAGGCTGGGACGGGGATGGTCGATAGACGTTTATGGAGAGGGTCTGAGGATGTCGGATCGGTATGCTTGTCCATGAGCGAGTTGACTTCTGCGCGAACTTTAGATTGCCAGTCGGGATTGGCGGCAAGGAAAAGTAGGATCCAGCAAGCTATACGAGAGAAAACGATCGGTCGAAAAGAATAGAGGAAGATGGGGAATCGGGAGGACATACAGTTCATGCCGGTGTTGACAACACCTGCGAAAGTTACACCCATAACGAACTTCGCAGCGGTCAGGACTCACAGGGAGATGGTAAAGCAGAGCGGAACGCACTTGAATGATCGTCTCGTTGCTGTCTCCCTCCGCAATTAACATATCAAGCGCATCGCTTCCCAGATCATCGGCCTTTCTCCTGTTTTCCACATACTGATGCAACATTACGAACATGTCCCTCGTTGCCTGTTCTTTCGCTTTCTTAGCGGGGCTGGGCAACCAGGGCAAGAGGAGAGCGGTAGGTGTAGCAGACTTCTCAAGGATCCAATAGAGCTTGTGCAACCGTTTGACAGCATCGATGTCGTTGGACAGATCTTGGCATGTGGCCATACGTACGGTCATTTGGAAGACGAGCTGTGAATGTCACAATTAACGACATAGAGAACAGTGCATAAGGAGAGCGTACGTCGTAAACGTTTTCAAAAGGGTTTATTTTCCCTGAAGTTCCCCACTCATCCATGCGTCGTTGGATATCATTAAACAAGCTGGGTAACACTGCCGGGGGCGCTGATCAGTATGGGCCTCATACACTAGGCAAGGAAATGCGCTCGCCAGCTTCAAGCCGTTCCTTGCGGAGCAATGTCGCCAAGCGTTTGTTAAACCACGTCACCGAGGTGTCGTCCACGTCTCGTTCCACTGCGATATCGTCCAACCTCGGGGCTCCGCCCATGAGGATCTTGTATCCTTCAGTGAAATCCAAATTCTTATCCGTGAAGAAGACTTTGCGCCCTTCATCGCCAGACAAAGCGACGATTTTGTGCTGGATAAACCAAATGTAGGACGTGAATATTTGAATCGTCGTTGCAACACTGGCATTCCCAAGCCACTCACATTCATGACCCAAAATTGGAATATTCCTCTCTTTTTGAAATTCTCCCTCAAAAAATCGCACCTTCTACTGAAGAACGTCCAAGCGTTCAAAATCGAAAACCCGCCAACCTCGTAGATGGCCCCCTTCTTGGGGAAGATCATCGGGTATGCATAGTACGCAGCAGCAACAAGGGCACTGCCCAATGCAGCGGTGGCTGGAACCGACCAGGGGCCTTCAAGAGAGTCGGAGATCGCTGGTGGTATGTAGGACTCGTTCACCATGGCACTACTTGGTGGGAGAGGGGCAATAAGGCAGGACGGTTGGTTCCAAATCCGAATTTATATGGTGGGTATTTATATCGCGCCGCAGTTGCTTGGGCGGGTGTGACGGTGTGCCTATGTGGGGTAGGAATGATGGAGAGGGCGGTTCTTGATTCCTGAAGGGGATGAGAAGTAACATGCTTCTATACGTCCATGGAGAGATCCGTCCACCGCATCGTCAGATATTCGTGGTATCGTCGGTATCGATACCTTCATATCGTTTGACTTCCATCTCCATTTCGTCGGCAATTCTCACCAGCATCCGGTAATTTCGGCCCTTTGTCTGTACCACAGGATCGTTGGAGGCTCAAACCCAGCCTTGAAAAATCAGCGAGCAGCCTTGAGCCACGTGGGAAACGCGTAAGAAAGAGGGTGGAACAGGTCTCTCAAGGAGCTCCAGCGTTCTGCTGCAGCTGACCAGCAAGGTAATTGCTCATTCTGCTGCTTTCAAGCGGCAAGGGAGGCGAGGTAGCATCTTGGTGGCGTCGTAGGTGAATTAAACTATGCCAACCAATCCGGTCGCGATTTCTGATCAAAGTACAGTATGTAATGACCAACATTACAATCAATTTCCGTTCTTCGGCCAGATCGCCTTTGCTCCCGAACAGGGTCTCCTCCTCGAGGCCCTAGCTCGGGCTCGTCGGGCTTCAAGCTTCAAGCTTCAAGGACGACCCCTCGTATCTTCCTCAGCTGCTGCATTCCCTTGTAAGTAATGAGTCCCATTTTTCTGTCAAGCCGTTATTTTAACGGCACGATGGACAAATAAACGACTGCCCAATGAGAGCTCCTGGTGCAGCGCTCGTCCGGCATGTCATAAGCCATGGGCGGTCGGTATGACAGCAGTATGGGGCAACACGTCGATACTCTGCCGTTACTGTTAGGTGCCGCCGAATGCCCTATGGTTGGGCTCGCCGCGAGGTGGAACTGCGTCTTCTCTCCCAGTCTCCTTTCACGTTCCCGGTTGGCCTTACTCTCGCTCGCCTGCCTATATACTAACTATTCATCGACGCCAGTGATTCACCCATGGTTCATGCTCATCCCCTCCACTCAGCCAACAATGACAAGAGGGGTTCTGCTTTTATTTGGTGTGGAGAAGGGAAAACGGAAGGTGAGGTCACCGTTGCAACACATATAGCTATTTATCACTATTGGTGGTGCCTTACATCGATGCCTTGTCCGTTACATCCTTCAACCATTGCGCTCCCAACTTGAACCCAGCGATTCGTCGTAGTTGGGACCACAGCAATCAACTCTGAAACTTTCAGATCCACTATCCACACCCAGATTATACGGTGACTACTACCTACCCCTGATGCCCAAGCTCGTACCACATCAACCTTGCACGACCTGTGATTTCACGAAGGGCGAAAGGGGATCCAACGGCCCGTTTCCAGGCTGGAAGTCGCTCACTGGTTTCCGGTAATCAAAGTTCCAATCTTATACTCTGTAGCGCCGTGATCATCAAATATCTCTCTCTTCTTTTCTCGTCGACCTTCTCTTGTGTGATCCTTTTGATTGGCTGCCCTCTAGCTCCTTCCCTGACAACGTGCGGTGGAATTCAGGACGATTTCCCACCACGTTCGCTGGAGAAGCGTTATTGTCGTGGTCCTCCTGAAATCGGCCCACTTTCCATCGTCTCGATAATACTAACCTATTACTGCTCAAGTTGATCAGCTTCATGATACGATTTTTCAGGGGTAAAGATTCGGTGAACACACCTCGAATACCAGGTCAGATGTCGCATCCGAACACCAAAGACATACTGCTCTGACGAATTGAGAGCAGACGTACGACATGTATGTTTTTCTCAGAACAAGCAAATTGACTTCGGAGGAGATCCTAGGCTAAGGCATAATGAATCGGTAAACGAACAACTACATGATATCCAACGGTTGCAGTCAATAAATAGAGCCATCAGAAGTACACCCCCTAATCATCCAGCATCTCACCCACAACATCCTCCTCAGCAGAATCTGAATCCATAATCGAATCCGAAGGTCCATCCGAATCCAAAAGATTATCAATCTCAGCATCCAATTTCGCTTCCTCTTCGCCTCTCTTATACTTGGTCTTGGTGGGCTTTATCGAGCTAGGAGGGAAGAACGTCAGCGATGGTGGATGTGCTGAATATGGATGCATACCTTCTACCCTTCCTCGAGGCAGGTCCCGGTGTTGATTCCTCGTCCTCCTCGCTCTCGTCCTCAGCTACCTGCTGAACCCTATAGCTAGGCTTCTTCGCGCTCCTGGAACCAAGCGGTCATTTGGGAGGCTCTGTGAATAACGAGAAGACTGGAACATACGCAGCTCTCTTGGGCACTGATCTCGACGGAGCCGGAGGAGTAGCGGCCTGAGCACTACCTCCCTCTTCCGTATCATCGTCTGACTTCGATACTCGTCTCCTCCTGTATCGATCGTCAAAAATTTGACAAATGTTGAGTGAGATTGATACGCACTTCGCCTTGCTCTTGCCTTTCACTCGTGAAGGTCCAGCAGTTGCGGTCCCTACACTATCGGTCTCCGCACCCGTGGTCGCTCCGGACACCACGCTTTCCGATCGTCTGCAAGCAAACTTTGTTAGAGAGATTGAAAGTACCCGGCCACAAATCTCGACATACCGTTTCCGTGTCACTTTCTTCCTGGGAACGTCCGAATCATCCGAGTCCAAAGGTATGATATCATCCAAGAAATCAAACTGTTCCTTGAGTGATTCCAACTCTCGATACTCTTCCTCGTTGAAACCTTCCAGCTGCTTCTCGAATTTTTTTGAGACAGAGGTTTCGAATTTGTTGAATGCATTCTTCGATGTGGTGTCATGCAACGGTCGACGCTGGAATTCCGTCTCCGTGGTTAGTTCATGTCGTAACTCTTTGCGAGAAGGAAGAAAGTACGGACAGAGGTTAGGTTGTGCATGAGCAGCTTCAAAGTTCGGATCTTATCATCGTCGATGACTTCTGGAATGTGGAGCTTGGAAAGACACTGGCAGACAACCTTCTTGTCCTCCTCTACTCATCCCACCAAATGAATCAGGAATTTTCGCCCAGGAGCAATCGTAGCAACTCACTAGTCATATCGTCACTGAACAGTGCCTTTGTGATGTCCGTTGCAAGGTCAATATGGATCGTATCATCAGCCACCTGACCTCGAACCTCCCTACCACGCCAAAAAAGTTTTAAATCCACGATAGACAACGCAGTGTGTCTGGAGGAACACTCACACAGCCTTTTGAGGATCGGTCCAGTCCACAAACATAGCCGCAATATTCGAAGGTGCAACTACACCCGGTTCATCCTCCATATCCTTGTACGCTTGCACCAAGTCTCGATAGATCGGTATGAATACCTACCAACCCCTCATCAGCCATCCAACCGGCAGGCGTAGAGAAAATATGGGAAAATGAGCGGCTCACCTTTTGCATCCTCCTCTGATTGACCGGGCTCGAATAACAATAAACAGGCAAAAAGTACGACAAGCATTGTCTGAGTTCTTGGTTCCCAGCTGTGTCGGGTGATACGTAGGCAATCACGAGACATTTCAAGACCTACACATGAAATGGTGGATAGCTGCATCAGAAGGAGGAAATACGGCAAATGGAGGTAAACGTACTCGTTCATCAGCAATCATACCCGACAACATCAACTTTGCGATGCCAACGCATAGCAAGGCTTGGACTTTGTCCGATTCCTCGCTATCCCAGATGTGGAGGAGGAACTCGACTATGCGATCGCCCTTGAAAGGAATGCATCAACATATGAGTGGTAAGATGAGCAAATTAAAGACGGACAGCGACGGTATCCTTGGCCAAGAAATCTCGATCATGCACCATCAAAATATCAAACACGACCTGCAACACCCTGATCTTAAGGACTTCAGGCGCTGATTGTACTTGACTCAAGAACAATTGGAACGAGTTCAAGGCCATTCGCTAGAAATCCGATTCAGCATCGATTAGTCACGACGAGCAGGGGCAATGAGGGAAGAGGAGCAATAGGAAGAGAAGACGTACGCGAGCGATTAGGCAACACAGCCCAAGACTGACCAACCCCTTCTCCCTCAACGCCAACTCCTTCCTCTTAACAGCCGGGATGATCAACTCGCCTAAAATACCTTCCAAAGTGGAATTCTCTTCAAAAGTCTAGAAAGCGGGCGTGAGCCCAAGGTCTCGAGGGTGACGAAAGATAGAAACCACGGAAATGAAGAACGCAACGCACCCCGTTAACTCTCTCCAACATCCCGATACACAAACTCAAACACCTCAAATCCATAGCATCCTTCTGCGCCTTCTCTTCTGGCGTCATATCCGTCGGATCTTTCTCCTTCGCCTTATTCTGCCCCGGACGGTTCGTCTTGGCAGTGATAGGCGTACCAAAGTTAGTCTCCGTATCATCTCCAGGTTCCCTCTACAGATCCATCAAATATGAGTACTCGTATGGGCGCGATGTGGAAACACCTACCTGTTCGTTGTCTTCGTCGTCATCCCCACCGTCTCGAAGTTCGTGTACGACTTCTACTACGACTCTGATCAAATCCCGTTCGTTGGGGCTTAGTTTCCGAAGAACGTCGAGACATTTCGAGACGAGAGAATCAGGGAGTGATTCTTGCGATATCATGTCACCTGTGGAGGACGTGTCAGCCGCGAGTAGGAAGTAGGGGGAGAGGAAGGAAAAGACGTTACTCACGAACCAACCCAAACATCTTCCTCCTCCCGATCTCATCTCCATAATCCAACCAAACCGCAACTCTCAACATCTCACCAATAACAAACTCTCTCTCCAACCTCTCTTCTTCCTTCCTAGCTCTCTCTTCCTCGTCATCCAAAGCCTTCACTCCGCCTAAACATTCACAGGTGGGTCACATGATCGACGGGGCAAGGAGCGAAGGTAAGATCGGAGGGGAAAGAGGACAAAGAAAACAACGAACCATTCAACAAAATCTCTTCCTCCTCCCTCTGCATCCCCTCAACCAAATCATTATAAGCCCCCTGTATCCTAAACGCAAGCGCAGTAACAACAGGTAGCGCCTTCTCCAACTTCGCCTCACTCAACACCCTCTCATTCTCATCTTTAGCTCCTAATATTTGACAATGATCGACGAAAACACGGAGGAGGAAGGCGCGGGCTGGTGTTAGAGGCGTGTAGAATTCATCTATTGAGTCGAGGTTGAGTGAAAGCCAAGGAGAAGTGAAAGGAAGGCAGGGAGAGGAGGGAACGTACCGTCAAACTCCGCTTCCACTCCAGCTCCTACGTCCTCCTCAAGAACCTCCCTCAAAGCATCCTCCGCAACTTTCTCCCCCTCGCTCTCCTCATTGGTAAAATCAAATAGATCGATAAAGGCCAACAAATCTTGAACCACACTCTTCTTCCCTCCCTCCTTCTCGTTATCTTTATCGCCTTCACCTCTCTTGATTCCCTCAGCCTCTTCCCCATTTCCCTCGCCGCCTCCCCCACCCTCTCCCCGTACCTCATCCGAAGCTCCGACAACTCTCGCCCAAACTCCAACCAACTTGCCAACAGCAGCTTTAACACCACTCTCCCTATCGCCGAGTCCATTCCTAATAATAAGCTCACGTTGGGCGATCGTTAGGAGACGCGGGTGGGTTGGTCCATAAACTTGTTGGGGATGGGCTGGGGTGTGGCCATGAGTGTGAGTTTAGAAACGAGAGGCGGGATGAGACGAGATAGAATCAGAAAAAAGAAAGAGAATGTTGAGAACGAGGGGAAATCAAACACGAGACATATTCACCCCGAAGAACTGGGGTATATGCATCAGGGCCGAGGACCAGGATTGTAAGCTCGTTTGTGCCACTCCTCGAACACGGGTATATGCTCCTCGAACGAGTATACCCACCGTGAAATCGAGGATATCAACCGAAAATCGCACAGTGAAGCTGTGTATATGCGCCGCAATGTTGCATATATGCGTCAGTAACGCGAATATATGCATCACCAATTTGGTATATGCGTCACCAACTGGACTATATGCACCGCGAATTGGCGCATACACCTCCGAAATTCAAAACCAAAGACACCACTCACTTTTAGGCTTTCCTTTGCCAACACCTGAACCTCCACAAGCAGCCTCCAAGACTGTATAAACGAGTTTGCGTACGCTGGGGTCTACATCCCTCGTCCTCGCCAATATATGCGGGATGATGGTAGGCGAGAGGGGGAGGGAGAGGAGGGTTGCTCGTCGAACTTCTCTGTAGGTTGATCAGTTTGAGGATATAGAACGGGCGAAATGAGCAACGAAGCAACGAAGAGAATGGTCGAATCACAATGAACACGAAGGACGACTTACGCAGACGGGTCCCCACTCAACACTTCCAACAACACTTCCAACACATTCACTTCATCATCTTCGTCAGGAGTGATTAACTCGGTAGCGCAGAGTTTGGAGAGAGCTATGACTGCTTGGACGCGGACAGAGGGTTCTTTGTCGTGTGTTCGAGCAAGGAGGGATGTCCGGAGGGATGTATAGATGTCTTCACTAAATCGCGAGAGATACGTTAAGGACAGTAAAACGAAGAGGAGGACAAAGGGCGGAGTGAGAAGGACTTACTCGAGTTCACCTAAATGGCTGACCATCTCTGCAACGAACTGTGCGACTCTATACCTCACAGTTTTGTCTTTCGCCTCGAAACCTTTCAAGAAGAACTTGAGGAGACGGGATATGAGTCGGGACGAGGGTGTCTCCTCATCTTCGTCCTCTTCGTCATCTTGGGGTTTGTTCTTCCGGTCTTCAGCAGCTGTTGGACCATCGGAGATCACAGATTAAAAAATCCATACATCAGATATTCACATAAATATGCAACGACGTGCCTTTCTCGTTTAAAAATTTGACATACCCTCCAAAAAATCTGACCACCCTATCTGCAACGCCCGTACCCTTCTTACACCCACAAACGCGAATCACAACGTCTAACACGGCATCTTGAAAAGCCTTCTCGCCAACTAACTTGACCTCCTTTCTCCCCTTGACACTTTCTACGACTTCGGAGGATGAGAGCTGGAGTTTGTAGAGAGCAATAAAGTTCTTTTGGTGGTTGGCGGATGTAGATTGGACTTGGTCGAAGATCTTGGGCAGAAGAGTGGGTAGTGATGGGATGATCGATGCGTTAGGTGTTGGAGGGGCCTTGGGTTTGGTCAGTGCAGGCATGGTCGTATGAAGCAGAGGAGACGTGTGTGGAGGACGCGTTCGTTGTTTGGATTGGTCACGTGCTAACGCGTCGTGGTCCGTGCGCACAGAAAGTACATCCCTCACTGCTGCCTCAACGTATATCTTTCTCCAGGTACATGATAGTAGAAACCTCGAAAGCAATACTTGGTATGATGTACGGCCACGGGCTTATTCTTCTTCTGGCGCCAGGTAAAAGGGATCTGCAACAGTCACATAGCGAACATCCACAATCCCAATCCTCTCAAACTTCCTCTTCAGCCCCCTATCGTACTCCCTCTCCTCAAATTTTTCATAATTCGGGTCCACCCTCCATTTACCATCATCCTTCTGCTGCGTGACCCAGATATTCCAGAACTCTCCCTCGAACTCAACCCCAATAAACGGTTGGCTCAAACCTCGGCCCATGTAATGTGCGTTGACGACGATAGACGGGAGTGACTCTTTCGTAGGCATTCGTATACCAAGCTTTTTGGCATAATGCCGGACTTGATCGTTTGTGAGGATGTAACCGCCGCACAGCAGAACCATCTTGGCGTCGAATTTACCTGCGAGGGAGAGTCAGCCACCACTTATTGGCAGCGAGAACTGGAGGAGTGACCGACGTTACTAGTTTACTATCCACGATGAGCAAGAAGCTGAATCCTCTTCAGAATAGTCAAGGAGGGGATGAACAGTGCTTGGAAAGGTCACGATGGAGACACCAATGCTGCACAATCCCACCGATCGACCACTGGTCGAGTCTACGAAACCTTATTCAGACAATACAGATGGGCGTCGACGGTTGAACCTGTTCTCTCTGCTTCATCGACTTGGATATGCCTCATATTCTAATCCCGCCGCATCTCGAATATCCGTTTCTCAAGTCTGTGGGGAAACGTAACCCGTTGAAACCGAGGAAAGCTACTAAGTTAGTGGGACTCCTTCCCTCCAATCTTACGGTTCTCATGAAGCCCAATGCAATAATCAGTTCAGCTAGATATCCAGTCGTGCAGCGTACGACTGCCACCTTCCCCTTTCTTCCTTCGTCATGTCGTCAGAGTTCACGCGTTCGCGGTGGTTCCCGATGTCAACTTGGGTTTGTTGGGCGCCTTTCTTAGATTCTCAGCGTCTGGAGATGCAGTGCTGCTCTGCTATGCCATCAGCCACTGCCCCACTGAAGAGGGTCTGATAAGACATGAATAAACCACAGCCCTCCTCATTTCCCTCCTCCTCACCACTCATCTCACTTCATGGCCGCAAAAATCTATGCCGAACAGCTTTGGACCATCGGGGAAGGACACGCACTCTGGGAACCTCACCCTGGCCGTCAAGAACCAGTTACAATCGGGGACGTCGGATATATACGCGCGGGTTTCCTCCACCGCCTATTCAACATCCTCCTCCCCCCTCCTAATCCACCTGATCACCGAAAGGTTCCCCAAGATTTCGTACAATTGAAGTTACCCAACCACGACATCAATTGCAGGGATGATATTGCTCGCAGCGGGGACGTCGAGCTCTTGACCCCTTTAGGCCCTGGTGTTTTTCACTCCGAGAGCGTCGCCGCGTCGGCTTCAGGGATAGAGGTGTCCGGGTGAGTCAACTATCCTTCGAAACCCTGGCACTTAGCTCACTTCATTCTAGGGGTACCGATGTTGCTCGTCTCAATGCCGGACTATCTTTCCAATGCACCGAGAGTCAAGGCGCGGCCTTGGTGTTGATGAAACCCGCATACCGCACCGACGTGACCGCTCTTGGGGAGATTGAGGAATACATTCGTCGCCACTACAAAACTTGGCTTTCCTTCGCTAATGATGTCCATGGACGTGGAATACAAATATCGGATCTCCTTGTCGTCACAGGGTGCGATATGACATCCAAATGGGCCATGGCTGCATTCAAGAGGTCTGCCGTGCATCGATACATGTCCATTGGTGCGAGTGCTCCTGGCGGTTTTTCTGCCCAATTTTCCCATAATCATGGGTGGTCATCTGGACGGTTTGTCCCCCATCACCATGGCCCCCAGCCCACTCAACCACCCAGCCCTTTCGACTCACTGAGTCTACACGATCACCCATCCCGGGTACCAGCAGAAGCAATGAGGAGTTGCAGTCTACGGGTCCTGAACCCTTCGATCAATGTGTTTTCTTTCGGAGCTTTCGGTTGAAGGAGAGACTTCTTGGCACACTCGCACCCAAAATAATCAAGGCTGCTGCTAGACCTAGAGACCTGGGTGGTCCCAGCAGGGACGATGGTTTCACTGGGGGCCCGGTCCTGAGCTCTGAGAGCGAAGTTGAGATCCTCTCTGACGTTACGGAGGTACGTCGTTTTGACAATCTCGGGTTATGATGCTCATGTGTTTACTAGGATGCCAACATACTCAATCCAATTTTGGAGTATATCCTCATGGTCAGTCCACTCCGACACGCTTGAACCATCACGTCATTGATGGCCCTCCTCACAATACAGGCATCTAATGTGAATTTGGCCATCGCTCATGACTACGATATTCGACCGTTTATTGGGGTAAATTATGCTCTCTAGTACAGAGGGAAATATTAGGCTAACTTCCAAATGTAGAAAGCGACGTCATTGGTGCAGATTCGCTCTGAATTAAAATCTCATCGGCCTGCCGTGGTGGTAAAAGATGGAGGTAAGGCGTTCTCAGTCATCAGTTCACCTAGTTGTTGACCATCTGATCCGTGGCCTCAAGTGGGGAGTTTCGGCGAATCCCAGAGGTCCAGCAATGATAGGAGCAAGATTCAAGGGCCTCCCAAGGCCCCATACCGTTCGAGTTCATTTGGCGGCAGTTCTCATGAAGTCTCCGGTTACATCCCGACCCAACCGGCAATGTTCTCTGGTGAAGCTCGACCTCAGCGATCGCGTGCGTCAGAGACAATTACGAGTCCGGCATTGAACTTCGAGCGCCCAGGTGTCGCAGCTGAAGGAGACGGTAAGTGGTGAGCCGGTATCCTGATCGACATTACTAACAAGCCACAGTTGACATGAACTCTGAGATCGATCCGAGAGTATCACGAGTTCTACCCCCCAGATTTATTTATTCAGCCCCGTATGAACTACATAACGGTGAGTAGCATTGTCCCCGCCGAGAGTCTTAGTTGGGTTCGATGGTCTTGATCATCTAGCGCATCTCCCAGGGCCACAAGCAGCTCAATTCCAGGAGCCAGTGTACCCTCATCCACTATTATTTTCGCCTCCTTCCGATGCCACAAGCAGCGACAACAGTTCGTCCCAGGGAAGACGCCAGCAGGACGCTCGGTTCCATTGCGATCGGTGTCCGGAAACCTTTACGAGGAAAGTTAACTTAGAAGGTATGCAATTCCCGCGGGCGTCTTCGTTCGTTGCTTGATGATTCTCGTCTCTTTGATTCAGCTCACTACAGAGTTCATACTGGAGAAAAGTCATACTGTTGCTCTACCTGTGATAAGTGTTTCAGTCATAGAAGCGACATGTTTAGGCACGCAAGAGCCCGGCATTAATCGCCAGAAAGTAGTCCTCATAGGTCTTACTCTGATGCACTTGATTGAACTACGAGTATTGTAATCTCGTTGATGGACCCCTCTGACGATCTCAATTTTCAACTGGACGATCAGTCGTCTTCTCCTAGTGCCGTGGCCGGTCTGAGACAGCTCTTGTGTACACCGGCAGTTGCAAAGACTGGTACTTTATTTTTTCTCTGGCATTGACGTTGAATGGCGTAATGTATAGAAGGTGACGGTGAAATCAGGCTATTTACCGTCAGCGATACTGCTTGGGACCGAATCAAACACGTGCTAAGACATTACTCCATCTCCTTCCAGGCGAACCTTTGCGAATAGCTATCAGTGGCTCACATACGAGTTGGTTGCTGGAAGGCATGTTCATGCACATCGTAAAAACACGTACATCAAGATACAACTCGGGGCAACACAAATCGAACAACAAATCTTCGAAAGAGGGGAATATTTGTCAGAAGGACAGTCGGCAACATTCAACACAAGAAGCTTCGTAAAACGCCGTAGTCCTGAAGTTTAGAGGCGTCAGCAAACTACGAAATGCAGGACAGAATGTAAATGAACCAAAATGATGACCCATATGACCTACCGATGTGCGGAATACGTCAGTGTGCCCATTCAAGCTTAGACGGGAGGGCGAATTCCAGAGGGCCTCCAGACACCGAACCCATCAGTACCATTGACATGAGAGGCGAACCCAGTTCCTATGAAGTTGGGAAAATGATCAGGAAAAATCGTTCAACTATCGGACGAAACCCATCAACCACATCCGTACTCACCGATAAACTAGTATAACAACAAGAAAGAGTAACGCAATTGAGTTCCAAGGAAGTTCGATAATCAAATTCCATTGAACGACTCACGATTGCATCGATGCGAACGGGGTCGTTGATATACTCTTGTTCATCTGGTTCGTCGCCTGAGTCTAGTTCCTCCTCTCCAGGGAGCCTGGGGTCCCTGATGAGGCGCTTCCTGAATAGTATGGTGGTGCGCTCTTGAGTGAGGGAGACCTTGATCCTATAGAACCCTCGGAGGGGGCGCCGAACCAAGACAACTCCACGGCTCTCCCCTAAGACAACAATTCAAATTGAGTGCCACCAAGAGCATATTACAGCAATGTGATGCACCTTCAACGGGAGGGCGGATCCTCCCATCGAACTCTTCACCGCCAAGCGGGAAAATCCCGGGTTTCAATGGGTCCAACCTGATGGTGACGATGGGTCCTCTGAAAATGGCGACGGCGGGGATACGCTGGTACGGCGGGCCAATGATAATTCGGCTAAGTTCGGTGGAGACTGCCTCTTCGTCACTGGAAGAGGAGAGAACTTCCTGAATGCGCTTCTGGAGAGCGGGGTCGAGTCCGAGAGTATCGCCAGACATGATTGATTGGATTGCGTCGAATGTGGGATGATGTTTTGGACTCGGTGGATGGGGGATTATATAGGTTTTTGGGACCGGGAGATGCGAAGGTGCGCGAAAAGGCGTGATGATGGTCCCATAGTCCAACACCCCAAAACCTTAGAGCCACTCAATAGCAAGCTACAACCGGGACCGGGATAAGTGCGATACAGGGTCCAACTTTGTCCTCTCGACGTGCGGTGCCTTCCCAGTCGGCGAAAGGATGCACCCTTATGGGCAAACACTCATTTTAGAGTGTAAAGGCGTCAGTGCGAGTTGGAAATTCCAGACTTCCAACACTCCACCTGAGTAGTCCACGGTCAGGAGGGTGGCGATCATCCTACCATACGGGAATATAGCAAGAAGGTATACCAGAGGGTTTCCTCTTGCCCATACTCTGTATATGGGCGGTAATATGGCAGTTCTTGACTCGAAACGAGCTCTCTACTCGAACGTAAGCGCCGCCATATTGCGCCCACCTTCCATCGGAGCATTCAAGAACGTCCTATTCAGAAGGAACGCATAAGGACTTGAGCTTGGTGTACCAAAATTATAGTCGTGGACGTACGTTTCCAGGTCTATTGATAAAGCAGGTTATATCCATTCGGTTCACCTTCTCGATTTCTCAATATAAGTCGGACTCTCGAAGTCGCCGCATGAGCAAGTTGCACACAGAACAAGTTGGTCACGCCTCCGCAGCATCCCCGCAGGGGGGTATCATAGGGCCATACGGTTTCTCGGTTCCATCCTCGTGATTATGACCACCACCGCAATAATGGCGAAGCACAAGATGACAGCGGTCGAGCTTCGATGCCGAATTCCACCTTCTCCCAACTTCTACACGTTCGAGAGGTTACATGACAGGCGCAGTGTTGGACTCGTTTCAGGGTGCAAACCATAGGTCCAGATGGCGTCAGGTGTTGCATTGTATGAAGGACGAGTACGCAAAATGAACCCTCAAAGGCATCATGACCTGGACAAGATTTCGATCGGTGGGTCGAGAGTTCCTTCGTTTACAGTTCCAAATCGTTGGGTCTCCAGGAACGAGGACACAGAGAATGTTCAAGACGATCATGGGACGGGGATATTGGTCGGGTTGTTGCCTGGAGAACTTCGAAAACTGAGCGAAACAAGAGCACATCAGCCAGCCATGTAAGCAAAGTGGCACCGGGATGCTGCGGACCGGGAGGCAAGCTGTTGGACATGCGTTCAACTTTGGGACTCGAGGAGCGCCTGCGGAGCAGGCACAAACCTGGCGATATGGCTTGGAACAAGGGATATTGTATTCTCAAATGTCGTCCCAGACGCCTGGTGCAGTGGCATGCGACGATTACTGCAAGTGTAACTACTCAATACTACTCGACGACTGGTGTGTCAAATCAGAGGGCAGGGAACGTATTCCTTCGAGGAGAGTGAGTTTTAAATTGAGGGTTGACGAATTATGAATTTCTGTTGGTAGACTAGTGGTGTAGATATGTATGGTTTATGAGTGTATCTGCCGAGTTCGAGGAGGAGGGGCAGGTGTGGATGGAAAGGTCCATGGGAGTCCGGTCGGATGGTCTAGATGAGGCTTCGTGCACCGTGGTTGTGCTTGAGTGGTCATTCCATTGGTCGAGGACCGTTCTCCGTGTGAGTTTTCCTGGACCACCGGATGTCCATCCCGGTAAAGTTTCCCTCCCGCAGAGACCTAACTATCGCCAGTAATCAGTGGAGTCTCTGTCAATCTGGACAAAGCTATCCAGCTTTATGAAGATAGTCTTTCGTCTACTCCGATCGGAAGTCCATCCCGCATACGATACCTCAATTACCTTGGATCTCCCCTCCTTCTCCGTGCACAGACTCAAGAACAGGCTGATGATGCGGCTCTGGCCGTAAATTGTACGAGGCTACAGAGACTCGGTTCAAGCGTACAATGATATGGAGGATGAACCAGGTGTAGTTGCACATTCGAATATTGCGGCGATGTTTGTGGATTGGACCGATCCTCAAAAGGCTCTGAGTTCTTCCACCGTCGATTTGAAACTTCTTTGGTGTGGTAGGGAGGTTCGAGGTCAGGTGGCTGACGATATAACCCATATTGAACTTGCAACAGAAATCACGAAAGCACTGTTCAGCGATGATATGACTGGTGAGTTGTTACGATTGCTCCTGGGCGAGGAAATTCCTGATTCAGTTTCTAGAAGTCATTGACGATGATAAGATCCCCACTTTAAAGTTGCACATCCACAACCTGACCTCTGTCCTTACTCTATTCCTTCACGTAAAGAGTTACTGGACCAACTGACCATGGGGACGCAATTCCAGCGTCGACCGTTGCATGATACCACATCGAAGAACGCATTCAGCAAATCCGAAGCCTCTGTCTCGAAGAAACTTGAGAAGCAGTTGGAAGGTTTCGGCGAGGAAGAGTATCGACAATTGGAATCACTTAAGGAACAGTTTGATTTCTTGGATGACATCGTACCTCCGGACTCGGATAGTTCGGATGGTCCCAACGGACACGGCTCCAGCACAGGATCAGTACTCTCTGTACACTCTCCCGACGTTGCTCGTCGCTGCGAACCTGTCGGGGTGTCCTGGTGGCGACAACTCAAGCGTAAGGCGGAAAGTATCGAGGCATCGATGGAGATCCTCTGGGTCGCCAAATGTGAGAAACGAGGCATGGCGTGCGGATGCCCTACGAGGTAATCGAAGTGGTCGGGGTGGTCCGATGAGCCCAAGTCCAGCACTTGCTCGTGGTAAGAGATGGCTTTCTGCATCTGCCATGATCTCGATCTCCCACCATCCTCGAGTGTTCTGTCAGAGCCATGGCGAGTCCCCGCAAGGAAAACAGTCGGCCACGGTTCAACCAAGAACGAACGAATTCGCACGTAGACAAGAGCATAAGTCGGTGACTCAGATGAGGGAAGTGGCAATGTGTGGAAATTATAAGTGCTTCGTCGGCATGAATATCTCCAACACCGTCTACTCTCGACATCGCAAGGTCTCTCTGTCTCGAAGCTCTCGTGTTATCCGGCAGTTCAAGCTATCTACTTGACATCTTCGACATCTCGACAAGCTCAAACTCTGGAGTTCTCACACTCACATACGAGTTGGTTGCTGGAAGCCATGTTCTTGCACCGAGCCATGCATCGTAAAAACTCGTATATCAAGACAACACCTAGCAACTCGGGGCAACAAAAATCCTACAACAAATTGTCGAAAGAGAGGAATATTTCTCAGAAGGAGAGTCGGAAAACATTCAACACTAGAAATTCGCAAAACGCCGTAGTCCTAAAATTCAGAGACATCAGCAATCCGACGAGATACAGGAGAGAACACGAAGAAACCAAAACGATGGCCCACACGACTTACCGATGCGAGGACAAAGTCAATGTGCTTATCCAAGCTCAGACGGGAGGGCGAACTCCCGAGCTCCTCCAGATACCGGACCCACCAGTACCATGGACAAGAGAGACGAACCCAGTTCCTATTAGGTCGACAAAATGATCAGTAAAAATGGTTCAACATCGGACGAAATCCGTCGACCATACTCACCAACAAACTAGTGCCACAACGAGGAGGTATAATGCAGCTAAGTTCCGAGGAAGTTCGGCGGTCACGATTAAAATACTCACGACGGCATCAATGCGAGCGGGATCGTTGATGTACACTTGTTCATCTGGTTCGTCGCCCAAGTCTAGTTCCTCCTCTCCAGGGAGCCTGGGGTCCCCGATGAGGCGCTTCCTGAATAGTATGGTGGTGCGCTTTTGAGTGAGGGAGACCTCGATCCTATAGAACCCTCGGAGTTGGCGCCGGACTAAGACGAATCCATGGCTCTCCCCTAAAAACAACAGATCAGTTTGAGCGCCACCGAGACAGAATCGCAATAATGTGATATACCTTCAACGGGAGGGCGGATCTTGCCATCAAACTCTTCACCACCAAGCGGGGGAAGAATTCCGGGGTGCTTGGGTTCCGAATTGATGATGAGTGTGGGTCCTCGGAAATGGGCTACGGCGGGGAAACGCTCGTACGGCGGGCCAACTATAATTTTGCCCAACTCGGCGGCGATTGCGTCTTCGTCGAGAGAAGATGAGAGGACCTCCTGGATGCGCTGTTGCACAGCGGGGTCGAGTCCGAGAGAGTTGTCAGACATGATTGATTAGATTGCGTCGAATGTGGGATGATGGTTTGAACTCGGTAGATGGGGGATTATATAGGCTTTGGGGGAAGGGAGATGTGAAGGCGCAAGCAATGGCGTGATAATGCTCCTATAGTACAACACCCCAAAACCTTAGAGCCACTCAATAGTAACCTACAACCGGGGCCAGCATAAGTGCGACACAGGGACCAACTTTGTCCTCTCGAGGTGCGGTGCTTTTTGCAATCGGCGAAAGGATGCATCCTTATGAGCAGATGCTCATCTTAGAGTGTAAAGGCGTCAGTCCGATTGGAAATTCCTGATTCCCAACACTCCACCTGAATATGCCATGGTCAGGAGGGTGGCGATCATCCTACCACACAGGGATATAGCAAGAAGATATACCAGAAGGTTTCCTCTTGCCCATGCTCCGTATATGGGTCGCGATGTCGTGGTTCGTGACTCAAAAAGAGCGTCAGTTTGACCTTATGCACTGTCATATCGCGTCCACCTTCCATCGGAGCATTGAAGAATCCTATTGCGCTAGGATTGAGAAGGAACGCATGAAAACTTGAGCTTGGTGTACCAAAATTATACCCATGTGGACGTACATTTCCAGGTCTATTCATAGCACCCATTGGGTTCACTTATCGAATTCTCAACGACTTCGGACTCTCGCAGTCGCCGCACGAGCAAGTTGCACAAAACAAGTGGGTCTGACCTCCGCCGCATCCCCGCAGAGGAACATCATAGGGTCATACTGTTTCTCGGTTCCATCCTCGTGATTGTGACGACTTCCGCAATAATGGCGAACCACGAGATAACAACGGTCGAAGTTCGATGCATCCTACCATATTCTTCCGACTTCTACACGTTCGAGAGGTTACATGACAGGGGCCGCCTTGAACTCGTGTCAGGGTGCAAACAACAGCTCCAGATGGTGTCAGGGATTGTATTGGACGAAGAACGAGCCCGCAAAATGTACCCCCGAAAGGCAGCATGACCTGGAGAAGATTGGTCCCCCATTCTGGCTCCTCGATCTGGCGGGTCGAGAGTTCGTTCGTGTACAGTTCCAAGTCATTGGGTCTCCAGGAACGAGGGTATAGAGAAGGTTCAAGACGATCATGAGACGGGGATATTGGTCGGGTTGTTGTCAGGGTACGTTGGACATACCTGGGCGAAACAGCCACCACGAGCGTGGTGGTGCCGGGACCCTGCGGAGGTGACCGTGAGGCAAGCTCACTCTCATTGCGCGTCAACGACAACTTGAAGTTATCGAATCTTTGGCATGGCTTGTTCCACCTTGTAATGTTCACTCGCCCATCACCTTGACTTTATGTAAAAAGCCTTCCAAAGCTCTTCAACTCCCCATCACTCTCGCAAAGCTGTACATTCTCTGACAAGGCCCTGAAGTGCAGTGCCTCGGTACAGCATGCCGAACAAAACCCATATACCCCCGTAGCTCGTGCTCCTCCTTTTGTTTGATTGACCACCCAATACTGTGTGATCCACGTTTTACCTTGTTCCTCCACTACCCGCCATATCTCTTAGCATTTCATGGCATCAGAGATCTACAGGAGCGAGCTCGCCTTCCTGAAATTTGGTCATGCACTGTGGGAGCCAGATCCTGGTGGCTTATACCCTTGTGTTCGGATTGGTGATGTTGGATATTGCACCAATGGTTTCTTTGTGCGACTCTTCAATGTGCTAACTCCCACCCTCGACACTTCCCTTGTGCCAGAAGGGTTCACGCCCCTGGAATTTTCTGGTCCTCTCAGCTACAAACTGGGCCCGCACTGTCCCGGCGCCTATCACTCCGATAGTGTTCAGGAGTTTTCCGCGTCTTTCTCTGCTGGCGTTGGGTGAGTTTTTGAGAGGTTATTGCTTCATACGTTGTTGTTGAACTGAAGTAGTCAGGGACAAGTCGAGTTTTCCTTCTCTCGGAAGCGGGAGAGGGGAGCTGTGCTGGTACTCCGCGAGACCGCCCAGCGAGAAGATGCTCGATGCAAAGATCTGTTCAAAGACTACATGCAGAAACACTACCGAAGCTGGTTCGAGTTCGCCACCAAAGAAGGACACGGGATCGAGTTATCTGATCTCGTTCTGGTAACTGGTCGCGATTTGACCGCAGAGTGGGCCATGGCCGCATTCAACCATAGTGACATCCAAGGTTCTGGCACATTCGGGACTGAACTCCCCGGCATGGCGATGGTCAAGTTTTCAGTTCGGGGTGGTTCGACGAGGAGCGGTTTCGTTTATCAACACTATAATTCGCAACCCAATGGTGAAATGAACCAATGTTTGTTCATCCGAGGGTATCGAGTCAAGGAGAGGCGATTCTTGGCTCCGAAGGTGATCAGGGCTGCGGCTGGTCCTGAAGATTTCGGGAGGGACCGTCCTGGAGACCGAGGTGAAAGGGTCCTGTCTGGTAGTGATGGATCGGACGACGATATTGAGTCACTATCCGATCTGCCTAAGGTATGGCTCTTCATCTAGTATCACTGCTTCATCAATTCATCACTCGTAATCAGGATGTCAATTTGCTTCTCCCACTTTTGGACTACGTCCTCGAGGTGAGACCTGCAGCCATTCGCCTTGATCACACCTTTCTGAATCCCCATTGTAGAACTCAAATGTCGAGGTCGCGATAGCGCACGACGAGGATATTTGGCCATACCTTCCCAAGGTAACACGATCCAAACTTTGTGTTTATCCGAGATCTCATGCTTGCTTTACTTAGACTAGTTTTGACGCGGGGGACCTACGACAGAGACTGGATATAGAGCATCCGAATATCGTGGTTGAGGACATGGGTAAGGGTTAATACTTGTCGCTTTTCTGAACGCCAGGCTGACGGTCACGTGTCTGTAGTTGGAATGGTACCAGCGGGCAATGTCCCTGACTCAGTGTACCCATCTGACACGGTTGACGGAGGGAAGGTCGACCGAGGTGAGTTTCATCTTGATCTCTCGAAAGCTGCTTGGCTGATAATAGGGATAGGCAAGCCTGCCGTTAATGTTGGTGCGGGTGAAGACGGAGGTCCTCGAGTATCGCAAGCATCCCCGGATGATACGAACCGACTGCGTTCTTTCTCGACACCAGATCAGGAGGGCCCAGTAACAAAAGTTGAAGGTGGGTGTTCTCGTTCTTGTCTTGATGGACATATACTCAACTTGATTATAAAAGGACCTGACGTCATGCATGAATCCCACATAGATACGCTACGTGACAAACCACCGGAAACGAACTCCGACAAGAAAAGTGGTCCAATTAGGCGGAGCGATAAGCTGAAGGCAGCGCTTCCTGCACCCCTCTCTAGCGAGACCAAGGAAGGTGACTCTAAGAAGACACCCGCCACACAACCTGACAGTGATCCCTTGCAAGTTAAGGACGGAAAACGCGCCCCCATCGTTGATACAAAGTTCAAGGATCCTCAGCGAATAGAGAGGCCAAGACCCAGTATCGCTCTCCATCCCCTACTGGCCAGGGGAGGCACACTGGAGTGGGATATAAAATACAATCCCACAACAGCGGCCATCGGGGCGCAAAGGGGGACAAATAGAATGTTGACTAGTATCCCACCTCTTCTGCTGCTCAGTAGCGCAACGAATCCTCCATTGCCATCGATGACCATCGTCTCTAGCCAGATACCATGGCAAATCATGGTTACACCCTCATCAACTAGCTACATAACGCTATCCGACGTCATGTCGGCCATTTACACGTCCCTTCGTACCTCCATCTCTCGCGCCGAGTTCGAATCGCTGCCCGTCAAAGCCAAAATTCAAGTCAACGACGCTTTTGTGCAGAGATGGAAAAGCGTTGCAGGAGGGCAGAGGGAGATGGGGACAGAAAGGAGCAAGGGTGTTAAGAGGGTAGATTGGTTCTGTGGGAGGACCAGGTTTGAGGCTCTTGAATTGGCGGAGAGTGGTGGTGGGGAGTTTTGGGTCTTAAGAGTTCGAGGCGGGAGTCAGGATCTTGGAGATCCCATGAAACATAGATCAGCCCCCGAACCCGTCGAACCGATGTCCCTTCCCGACATCTACTCGCCATCACATGTCCCCCACACACCTAGTTCGCGATCGTTTACTCGCACACCAGCTGCGTGGCAGATACACCCTGAGCGCTATGCTCCGTCGGGATCCCGCAGTGCTAATCAGCTCGGCAACACCCACCATCTCCAGACTTCACAATAATCATTCTCTCGCGTCTTCTTTCTCACAGACATCACCAACCACAGTTTGCGACTGCTCTTCGACTCGGATGGGGTTTGGGCGCTTGGTGGTTAGAGATGCAAGGCAGGATCTTCCTATGCTACCGAGAGAATACCTTGATTGTTTTGTGTACATCTATACCTTGACTTTAATTACTACAGCTCTTGTCCTTGTCAGTTATTCCCGCTACTTTAGTAGTGGGTCTTGTATCTGCGAAGTGTGGCCGTGTTCCACCTGACCTTCCCACACTTTCAGTCTTATAAGACTTGACGCCCAGTGAGAAGTCGAGTCAAGTAGATCCATTCCCATCCAGGTAAATCCTATCCTAGGATGGGCATGGATATTTTGGACTATACGCAATTTTCTTGGATTTATTTTCCGTGGACATCCGTGTACAGACAACAAGATCGAGAATATGAGCCAAGCAGGTCCATGTGTATCAATTCGCCCTTATTGAACGGAAGTGATGGAATAAACACCGATTATCATTATTTTGAGATACTAGAATAAAGATGAGCTAGACTACGACGACCGATTCAGTAACTACACTTCCGCAGCCTGTGCGGGGAGTCCAGACATTCACGGATTTGTTACGGGTTCTTTTGCTGCCTTGCTTTTGGCTGTGTACATCTGCGAAACACAACACTTAGAGAGTAGAAAGGCACCACAGATAGTCGGCATTGTTCACTCACAGCGATGGTCACAGGGTCCAAGTTCTTCCACAGTTTGTCAAACTCCTCTGTCGTGGTGTTAGGATGTTCCGCGTGACGGTCAATCATGTAGAGGTTCCTGCAGAAGCAAGACGGCGAGGCTGGTAAGGGGTGGGAATAACAGCGCATTGAATGAGATGACAGAACCTGGGAGTTGTCGATTTCCGAGGCCTGATTGTGGCCGCCTTCTTCGTGGTGCCGGCTCCTTTGCTGTTACTCGAAGTACTGACTGGAGGTGGGATTGAAGGGACAACAAGGGGAGCAGTAGGCATCGACAAATCGGAGAGGGATGGTGGAACGAGTAGCTGGCCAGGCGAATCTAGCGGGGGTTCAGAAATGTGTTTACAGATTGACAACCAACGTGAGACGTACCGAATGCAGATGGACATGGCCCTCCTCTAGAGTTTCCGTCGTGAGTCGGATCGCCGAAGATACCTCCGCTGGATAAAATACATCAGTTGAAAGCAAAGAAGAATTAAAATGAAATCGTACAGGGGATCAACAAATGGGACTTGCTGGGACAACAACGGGGATGGGGAGTTGTGTTCAGCGGAAGAGATCTGGAATCGAAAGGTGTTATATATCAGGAATGATTCTTCGCAATATCAACGGAATGCATTCGCAAAAACTGGCCTTGGTTATCTCTAGAAGGGTGTGTGTCCGTTTGGAGGTGTTCGTCTCCTGCGATAGAGTGGAAACCACCGTGAGGGTGATATTTGAGGCGGTATGAGGCTCGTGCTCGGCGAGAGCAACAGCCTGCAGTTGCGCGATATCCGAGGCAGGATTGACCTCGTGCTCGGAATCGGTTGGACAATTAAGTTCATCGGTGGGAGGTGGATGTGCAAAGTCCAAGTCTGTAACTTTGCTAGCACCAGTGGTCGAGGGATGGTCGAGGGATGAAGGAACCCATTCGTTGCCGGGAGGCGGAGCAAATTCACCACTTGTTTCGGTCACAGGAACACCAGCCAAGGTGGACAACGGCACAATAAGCGCCGGAACATCAACCTGGCAATGTGGATCCACGAGATTGTTCGAGAGTCCAGGGTTTGGCAAGTTGATGATATCAGGCAGATCCAGAGAGGTTATCTCACCTTTCAACGGTGTAGACACAGAGGGTGTGTGTTTCGAACGCTTTTGGCAAGGCTGGGAATCATCGACGATCGACGACGAGTTTGACCGCTTTGAGCCGGTGGCCAACGATTCAACTTCGCCTTCTTCTTTCTTCAACGCCTTCTTGTGAATAAACTGCGAGGCAAATCCTGGGTAGAACTTCGTTGCAAACTTGTCCAGCTTCCAGTCGTCAGCGCACAACCGGAACTCTGGGTATTTGTCGTACATCTGCTTGCGATAGTACTGTAGCGCAACCAGGGTCACCTGCCCCCACTTCGCTGGCGCTACCCCATTCCGAAGCATCTCGAGCCAGGTGGACTTACTATACTCACGCATCTTCGCCACCTGCTCCCCTGTAACCGATCCACCAAAGATAGTCTCGATATACTCAGCCATGACATTTTCGTCGTTATTGATCAGGCGAGTTCTTCCACGCGGCTTCTCCTTATCTCCTGCCTTTGCTGCGTCGGAGTTGGTTCTTGGGTGGTCATCTCGGTATGCTTTGTATGTCCACCACTTGACCATCTGGAAGTCAGCTCGATTCAAGGGGCCATCAGGCAGTTTGGGAGCAGCTGCACTCGGCGCCAACGAAGCCTCCGTAACTTGCTGATGTTCTTGTGCATGGTCCAGGCCTGTGCTTGGCTGTGGGATAGCCTGAAGAAGGAAATGGTAAGCCTGCCTGTACAAAGGTGAGTAGATCTCTGAAAGTTGATTTCTCGTCAAATGGTGACGTACGTCCAAGTATCCAATTCCACCTTTAACCGAAGGTAGGCTAGATTTCCAGCCTCAGCAAGTTCTTCCCCTGTGGCCTCCCGGACAATTTGGAGATAGTTTGTTCGTCGCTGATCGTGTCCAGCGAAGTAGGGGCTCTAGGAGGTATTGAATTATGGTACGAAGAGGCAGGAAGATTTCCTGGTGAGCTCACCATTGGTCGTCCTTGTGGTGGTGGGGTCTCAGAGACACGAAAGTCGGCAATGCGCAACATATTGGGTGTTTGTGTCATCCGAATTGCTCTCTCACCCATATTGAACGGAGCAGGTGGAAACATAGATTCATCTATGGAGCTGCCTGAAGGAGTAGGTGTCAAGTATGGGCCTAGTGGAGACAGTGGTGTTGGAGAGCTTGACATATTTTCCAGCATCGACATGGGGGAAGTTGAAGACATTGCGGCAGATGCCGTTGAGCTCGATATCAAGTTTATGTGCCCGGTCTCCACTACTTATATTGATACATATTTCTTCACAAGATATTTCATTCATTCTTCGGGGATCTGTTCTGCTACTCCCCCCAAAACATTGAGCCCAGGCTGCTCAAGAACAAAGTACCCCTTCTGCCCATCTGTATCCTTCTGCAATACCATTCTGACAACTGACTCGATTGTGGTAACCTCAACAACTACTAACGCAGCATCTCCTTGGTACTGGCACCACCATACTGTGTTGAAGGAGCTTTCCCAGATGGCAGCATCCAGGCATGAATAGAGTGAAATGAGTGCTAGTGCCACAGTCTCATCGTGGAGTACCGCTCGGAAGTAAAAACGGACTTCACCAAATTCTGTTTTATTGTTGATTCTGAGCTATTCGGTTGGACAAAAGATTGTGGAACCCATCAGCTAGTGAAGAATTGATAATGGAGAATAAGAGGCTCAAGACATACTTTCACATTTCTTGATGCCCAAACAGCTTGTCGTGTTGCAAGCAACTCCCTCCAAAGTGATCGAGCCACCTGTCTAGTCGGGAGGCGTAAGCGAGCCCACCTTGTCACCAATGGTTTATCCCAGTCCTCCCGAACCTCCCCCTGAGTCTCCATGTACTGAGATATTGCAAGAGCTTCGGGTGGGCTTGTAGGTTGTGCCCTTCCATCCTTTGCCGTTAGGAGTGCAAATCCTCCACCGAGATCTTGTGCACCTCGAGGAAGAAAGCTAGGCTCTAATTCAAGATCTGGAATAAGGACCTTGAGAGTATTTACTTGGGATCGGCGGAGCCCACGTTGTGAGATATTCTGGTATGGATTCGAAGGCTGCTTCACCTCTTCTCCCAAGTTACCAATTGTTCGTTCCATTGTCCACTGTGTGTAGTAGACAAGTGGTCCAAGTCGAGCCACTTCAGGAGCAAGGTGGACGAGGGCATGAATACTTTGTCGACAAAAATGAAGTCGATCGGCCCGCCGCTGGTAATATAAGAGCTCGAATTCTTCCACATATTCAATGAGAAACCGATGAGCCTGTTGGAGTTGGGATGTCGAGATGGATCGCTGATGAAGTAACCGAGTGGCAAAGACAAGTTTGCAAAAATGGCGCCAGTATTTTCGAGGGAGTATCTTGCGAAGAAGTGCTGGTGCAAGACCGTAAACATATGTAAGGAATTCTCGTGCCTTGTATCCGCTTGACATCTTTTCGGTGGGGTTCTGGGGGGCACAGTCGAAACAGCCAGGGATATCAGATGTCGCAGCTTCAAAATCTTTCCCGTGATCCCTCCAGGTGGTACCAACAAGTACCATCCAATCCCAAGTGCTCTTGTGGTCACTTGGGCTGCAGTCGATCATGCCGCACCAAAGCGCAAATAGGAGGTCTGGGATATTCAAAGAGTCAAGGTGCATTTGGTCGCAACTGAACATCCTGGGGATTCCCATACTCCGAGAAATTCCACTTAGAAGACTTGGCTTCGAGATTCCAGTTATGAGGCGACGCTTTGCGTACTGTGTTGGATTGGGGGACTTCTGGAGGAAGACCAGATTGGACCGGTAAAGCTCTTCAGAAACGGGCGGAAGCCAACGAATGTCGTAGTCTGGGTGGTCGCTGCCCGGAACGCAATAATTATCCGGCTTGAGCAAGGCAGGATAATACCGAGTAGCACCCATTTTGTGCCGTCCTTTGAGTGGACAATGGAGGCGGCAACCTTTTGCGCCTGTGGGGCCAACGAGACCATTGAGATATGCTAACCTGGGGCCATCAGCTGTTCCAAGTGCGAGGAATGGATTTGAGGTATACACAACATTCTTCGAAGCATCCCAAACACGGAGACCCTCATTTTGCAGTGCCTGAAGGTGATGCAATCCTGGGAATAGAGAGGAGTCAACAACTTTCGGTTTGTTGGGCCCTGGAATAAATCCCCCCGGTAAGACATGCTTCTTCTTGTAGCGCAGATCTGGAGGAAGATCGAGGATTACCCAGATGTAAATCCAGCAGTCTGACACCTTGTTGCGAATCAGCTGAGCTCCATCCAATGAAAGCAGCAATACAGTGTCTTCTGGTTTGATGTGCCCAGCCCGAACGGCACCGAGGTAGTCGCTACCGTAGTATATGTCCTCGAAGTGAGACCATTTCCCTCCATTGGCCTGAAGCTGCGTGTTGATCAGCGTGGTCTGGAGCTCTCGATGACGCATATTTTCGGCACCCTGAGTCGTACGGCGTAGAGCCTGTAACTGGGGACCGAGTGGTATTGTGAGGAATTCCTGCCGCGGAACTTTCAATTTGCCCCCACTCTCTCTGAGCTGTACTTGGTCATATCGCAGCTCTGAACACTTGGTACAAGTGTCGAGGTGGGCGAGAGGACCAGTAAATCTGTGGCATGAGTTGATACACATGTCGTGCTTCATGGAAACAACCCCTGTCAACTCAACAATCTTCCGTTTTATTTGATCATACGAAAGGATCTGGTGATCGGGATTACGGCGAAGATATGCACGTTGCACATTGTTATATGCAGCCTGGGAGGCATTACTAATAGCAAGGTAGAGATCGATTGAAAAGCGAAGGTCGGGGTCGTCCATCGTGAGCGGCTCACGTATTGGGGAATGGATGTGCTCGACTACATGAGTCTCGAGATCTCCATTATCCAACGAAGCACTTTTCAGAGCTTCGATGAAGTCCAGGGACAGTTGGATTTTGGGAATCAGAGATGTCGGGGGACTTTCCCCACCAGGGCCTCGCTCTCTTCCTGCATCCCTATCAACACCGGCATCCTGACCTGCACTTTCACCATCACCCTGACCCTCGCCCTGACCCTTGCCCTTGCCCTTGCCCTTGCCCTTGCCCTTGCCCTCGCCATTTCCCTCGCCCTTGCCGTCACCCTAGCCCTCGCCATCACCCTGGCCCTGGCCCTGGCCATCACCGTCACCGTCACCCTTGCCGTTGCCCTGGCCCTGGCCCTGGCCCTCGCTGTCACCCTCAGGCTGACCCTGATTCATACCCTCTTCATTCCCTTCTCTATCCACACCTGCACCAAAGCCACCTCGGCCATCCAAGTCGTCACCTTCTGGACCTTCTCGATCTTCCAAACTACTGGGATCAATGCCTGGTGGCCGTTCTGATCCAAGTTCAGGTGTATCGGTGCCATTCAACTGGTGTATTAGTGGTTCGTCCTCTATTCCACCTGGATCTCCCGTGTCCACCTTTCGGTTGCCATATACATAAGAATTTCAAGCGAAGGAGAAGTGAAATGGTAAGCACACACCTCTGGACTTGCTTCGTGGGTTGGCCCGGTTTCCCTCCTTCGCTTCTGGCGGTGTCTACCTCCACCATCGACATCTTGCTGTTCAGTAGCACGCCTTTCGTCTTGAATACGGCTATTTCCTCCACCTAGGCTGAAACCTGCAGAGGCAGCAAATTCTGCGAAGGATCCTACAGGTTGTTTTCAATGTGGTTGATGGAGGTACCAGGCAGAGCGAGACAAGACAGTTGGTTCCTTGCAGTAAGTTGCACAGTCACATATGTAAGTGTAAGGAACACCGGAGCCACTCGACATTCGTCAAGCTGTTGTGGTGGGGGGATCTGGAGGCCAGAGGAGGTTTTTGATTGAAGAGACCGGCGGGGTAGGTACAAGAGCAACGATGAGAGTACCGGGAGGACTTGGTAGTGATTACAAGGAAGCGATTTTGTCACCGTGTACCTGCCTGGCTAAAGCAACACACGAACGGACAGCACGCGACATCGCGACACCCTTCGAAATGGTCGGGCAGACATGCCAGGTTTTGCCAAGTTCGCCACGATAAATTGACGTGATGCAAGAATACGAGACGGAACATAAATATCAAGGATTCTTATGGATGGCCATGGATAAGTCTCACACGCTACGATTTACACGGACCGCGCTGGATCTGCTTAGCTCGACTTTTCACTGGGCGTCAAGTCTTATAAGACTGAAAGTGTGGGAAGGTCAGGTGCCGTGTTCCCCGCCATTTTTGAGCTTGATGACCAATCTGCCCAATCTCCGCTATCTGAGTTCCAAACACCCGTCCCTCTTTCAGCCAACATCACCTCCTTCAGCCAAGACCGTCGTTTCTTTCATCCTCGTCCACCATGTCCTCTCCTATCTTGCTTTGTGGATCTTACCTTACGCATTCCGTCAATATCCTGCTGGACAGAGAGCAACCACAATCACTTCTCTCCATCCATTTCGTCAATCGCCACAACCTTCCTCACTCCATTACTGTCAGTGATGGCTATGCCACCTGCTTTGCGTCCGGTCCCATACTCGTCTACAACTTGGATGGAGCTTATCAATCTACTTTCCCACTTTGCATCTGTAATCTGCCACAAGCCGATGTCATCCTCGGTCAGGATTGGTTCAATGGTTGTCAACCATCTTTTTCGACAACTGGCTTCTTGATCACTCCTCTTGACCCCTCCAAATTGTCTCCTGGTCACTTGTGGGTTCCCAAATGTCGTTCATTCCATTCTCCTCTGTGGTGCTTTCGCTCCCAACTGAAACATTCTTCATTCGCAGCGCCCGCTTCTTCCCAAACAACACCCAATGCCTGTATGGCTCTGCCAAACCCCGCTATGCCACATGCCACTCCATGTCTTGTCAGCGATAGATACTGTGCCCACGACGTTATCTGTAATCCTTCTTCACCGCATTTCCTGTTTTCATTGGGCGAAAATACTCTTCGTACATTACTTGACTGTCACGGCATTCGCCACTCATCATTATCCATGAACAATTGTACTTGTGTCCTTGCTCACCACCTTCTCAATGGACATTGTGCCCAACATTGCCTTCAGTGTGATGTTGACCATTGCGTAGCAACATTGTGCTGCTCCTGCACCGATTGCCATGCAGTCTCATCCAGCACCGACACTTCTCTCAGCCTCGCCACAGCCACCTTACAAGACTTGGTGGAAATTGCGGCAAGCTCAGAATTTGACATTGTGTGGTTGAACAAACTCTGCGAGAGTATTGGCATAGTCTCGAATGTGAATCAGAACAAATGTCGCAAACTGTTGGAAATGCTCGCCATTCGTGTCAAAACTCTCAACGACCTTCCATCCATGACAACGGAAACCCTTTTCGATGATTTAGAAACAATGCCCATTCCTGCCCTGACAGCACTTGCATCGTCTCACGGTCTGATATTGCCCAACACTCCAACCGCGGACTACATATGCAATGTTACGATGGAACATGTAAGTCGAGGCCATTGCAGCCGATCCAATACGAATGAACACTCCCCTGAAGCGTGCTCTCGCTTGCGAGAAGATACCAATTCGCTTGACTCCACATCCACCGACATCGACCTACAAATTTACCTGCTCTCCCGTGTCCAGCGTCGAATCAACAAAAAACCCGCTAGGCGACTGCTAGAACTGCATGGTGTCTTCTTCGAGTCCTCAGACACTGTCTCCAAGTTACGACGACGTCTTCGCCACTACATTACAGAGTTGAGGAAGGGCAAGAATACTGAACGAAAGCACGTGCAAGCGGCACAAAACTGGGACCAGAACGGGTCCAAATTGCAAGCGAAACTTCAGATGTTCTTGTCGACCCCGCTGGTGTGGTCACAACTGTTGATGGTCACCTGGCTCTATCTCTCTGTCATGATTGTTTGCTCTGTGTTCGCAAGGCGAAAACACCGCCAACTTCACTAGCCAATCGAACGTATCTTGGACCTGTACCTCCTTGCTTGACAGATTTGACTGTGGTTGAAGAGGCCATGATTGCTAGGTGCTGAGCGAAGTGTTGGGTAGTCGAATTGAAGGAAGATAAGCAAGACCTACAGCTCACTACAAATCAGAGAGGTATGAAGGGACACATCATCATCTACCCTCAGAAGCCTGAAAAGATTGTGGCTGTTCTTCCTCCTCCCATGGATGAAATTATCACTCCGATTTGCATCATTTTCGTTGGTTCCACGCCCCCCACACAACAGTGGCTTTGAGAAAAGGCGAAACCGTTGTCTGTTCGTCGAGAGAATGTCCGAAATGCCCTTTCATGGTTGAAGTGTCACAACCCACACTACAAAAACATCACAATCGATCATGGCGCTATCAATGCGCTGCCTGAAGACGATGTCCTGCCCTTCACCGTCAACCACGTATTGCTGAATGACGCCCAAGACGATATCACGTCTCGGTACGATGCCAATGGCCCACCAGTTGACAATCCCTCCCCACCAACAGCATCAGAACTGAACTCGGTTCCTTTCCAAAATGTGGTGATCACTGATGTCGACGGCAATGCACCATCAAATGAGCTTCGAGCTGCTGCCGTTCGCCATGTCACCAAAAAACGTGGTTCCTACGTTGAGATACCACACGGGCCTGAACCCATGAACGAGTTTTTCAATCCGGACCTTTTCCCAATGATATACCCATCACTTTTCCCCTATGGAATCAGAGGGTTTGAAGATCGTAGATGTGTTGCACCGCTGTCGATGAAACGACACGTCAAGCATTTTTTCAACCTTCGCGACCGCCGATTCCAAGAACACTACTCATTCCTTTTCACGGCTTTCAACATCCTGCAACGTCGTCAGGTGCTTCTCCACACGAGCCTCAAAGTCAAGAAATCCAGTTTTGACTCTATTGCTGCTGGTTTTGCATCTGTGTCCGCTCAAGCCATCCATTGTGTCACCGAGAGAGTCTGTCGTGGAGACACGGCAACCGCGCACAGTGACGAAGAGAAGCGCGTTCTTGCTTTGATGAAAGAGGTGAAGCTTGTCACCTCGCATGTGCCTGGTTCATCGGCATCACGAGTCGTGATGCGAAATAAGATCCGAGCCCTCACGATGACACTTGGCTTGCCGAGCTTTTATCTTACCATCAATCCTGCGGACGTTTACAGCCCCATCGTCAAGTTTCTGGCTGGCGAAGACATCGACGTCGACAACCTCTTACCAGAACATGTCCCGAAGTATCATGAACAAACCATCCTTATCGCCAAGAATCCTGCGATAGCTGCAAAGTTTTTCAACATCTACATGAAAGCCTTCATCTCAACACTCCTCGCATTTGATCCCAAACAAAGAAACCTGGTCGGTGGTGCTCTCGGCGTTGTAAAAGGTTACTATGGTTGTGTTGAAGCCCAGGGTCGTGGTACACTCCATTGCCACATGTTAGTCTGGGTCAAAGGCGGTCTCAATCCAAATGAGATTAGGGATGGAATTATTCGTGACCACGATGTTGAATTCCAGCAGCGATTGCTTTCATTTCTCGACGATACGATATCCAATAGTATCCCACCAGATCCGGATCCCAATCTCTCTGTTCCCGCGTCCAAGCATCATGCGTGTTCTGTTCGAGGTGCTGACTTCAACCTCCCCACTGATCACTTCGTGAGAGCACGTCGGAAGGACATGCATCACTTGGTACAACGTTCTCAACAGCATACGCACACCAGAACATGTTATAAATACTGCAAACCTCCACAAAAGATGGTCTGTCGGTTTGACTTGGATCCCGGCAATGTCAGACCAGAGAGCACCGTAAATCCCGAGACGGGTGAGCTCTGCTTGCGCTGTTTAGACGGGATGGTCAACAACTTCAACGACACTATGCTGGAAGCCATTCGGTGCAACATGGACATCAAATTCATCGGTTCTGGAGCTTCTGCAAAGGCCATCTTGTATTACATTACAGATTACATTACAAAGTCGCAGCTGAAGACCCACGTTGCATATGCTGCACTCGAGCTCGCTGTCAGAAAACTGGGAGATTACAACTCGAACGAGGATGAGGCAACAACAAGGGCAAAATGTATGCTCCAAAAGTGTGCTCATGCCATGATTTCGCATCAGGAGTTGTCCGCCCAGCAAGTGTGCTCGTACCTGATGGATTTTGAGGACCACTTCACAAGCCACTTGTACAAGAACCTGTATTGGACGAGCTTTGAAGCGTTCATCGAGTGACAAGAACCGAGCCCGGAATGCTCTCCAAAACACTCAGCGACACCTGCACAACAGTCAGAAGGAGACTGTGCCAAACCGGCCAACCAGCCTCTCGTATCCGATGACTTTAGTGACTCTCCAGATGAAGAGGTGAACATGGCCCAGGTCCAGTCTGAAGGGAATCCCGAAGAAGTGAGCATCGGTGTCAACGCACAGGGTAAGCTTATTGCCACGTGCAGTCAAGTACTCGACTACGAGCTGCGGGGTGACTCATTTTCTCATGTATGCTTGTGGGACCACACGGCGCAAGTGGAGAAAGTCGTCAAAAAGCATAGCAAAGTCAACGATGAACGCGATAAAGAAGATGCCATTTGTGACAATGATGTTCTTGACCCTGCAATCGAGGTAGACGACAACAATACAGGTGAAGAGCTTGACGAACGAGGGCAAGACTCCGAGGACGAACGTGACGACGATATCAATGGCGAAACTTTGTTGAGATTGCGAACCCAAAAACGTCCAAGGTGGGATTTACAGACTGACCACCCACAGTCATCCAGCCACATCTTGAGCCTGTTGGGCTATCATTTTCGTCGTGTACCAGTGCCAATTGGACTGAGCATTCCTCGAAGAGATCAACCTGAGGTGTATGCAAGGTATTGTGACGTCGACTGATGCTCATTTTGTTCAAACCGTGGCGATCTGTGCGAGACCTACGGAAGAATGGTGAGTCGTGGAAAGAGGCATTCGTCAATTTTCTGCCTGAATGTCCTGCTCGCTTGAAGGCCATCATGGACAACATGCAGATCTGGCATGAGTGTCGAGACAGCAGGGATGGTCACTTCAAGAACCGGCGACTGCGACACAATTAAAGCGGCATTTCCGAGGAGTTGACAAGTCGGACATCTGGATCTCAAGACAATGTATTTGGTGCTGCCGACGAACTCGAAGCGGACTTACTCGGACATCTGGAGTCCATCGATTCGTGCTCTTCTATTCGTCAGAACTCATCTCTTGCAGCTGTCGTTGATTGCATGTCCCACATTGACAACTCTGGTCTCTTCCCTATCCTGCCACCGGATGAAGTCATGAATCAAGATTTGCCCTCAGACATGGGTGCAGATCGGCTCGTGCATGACTCTCCTGACTTGGAAGCAGAGTGGAAGGCAGCATATGACAGACGAAGGGATGTGTGGAAGAGCAAGGTGTCTGCTCAGCAGCCGCAGCCATCTTCACAACGTAACGGACACGCGTTCTTCGAAGATTCTCCCATCCAAGATGGAAGTGCTTTCTGGTCTGATACCGACGAAAGTGGTGGTACTGAGCGTGAGCCGACGATCTCTGCTACATTTCCGTCCGACTCATCCAACCTGGAATGTCATGTTGATGTCCCTGGGATGATTGAGAAGTGGACACTGAACAGAGAGCAGGCGAAGGTGTTTGAGATCATCGCCAAACAGTCTGCAGTCGAAGAAAGATATCAAGCCATTGCGGATGTATCTCGGTGGTCCTGGAGGAACAGGCAAATCGAGGGTCATCAATGCATTGAAGGATTTTTTCGTGCAGCGAAACCAATCTCGCCGGTTAAGGCTCGCCTCTTACACTGGAGTCGCCGCGAGGAACATTGGAGGCATGACTCTGCATTCTGCACTGTCGTTGAACCAACGCAATCGGAAAGGGGGTGTCAAAACGAAGCGTGACCTTGTGGCGATGTGGGAAGGCGTTGACTATCTTTTCATCGACGAAGTGTCCATGATCGGATGCACCTTTCTGTGCGACATTAGCAAAGCATTGAACGACGCGAAAGGGAATACATCTGCGTTCGGAGGTGTCAACGTCATCTTCGCCGGCGACTTCGCGCAGTTGCCTCCAGTCCAACAGAACAAGCTTTTTTCCCGACTGGACACACGGGTGCTGGCTAAAGTCGGTGTCGCCAAGGGCCGAAGGGAGGATGCAATCTATGGAAAACTCCTGTGGCTATCTGTGGACACGGTCGTGATGTTGACGGAAATTATGCGACAGTCAGGAGCCGAGAATGAAGCATTCGTCAACCTACTCAGTCGCCTACGAGAGGGACGCTGCACCACAGCGGACTACGAACTGCTCAACACTCGAGTGGCAGGCGAGGGTGACACTGATCTTGATGACCCTCAGTGGGCAGATGCTCCTGTCATCGTCTCCGACAATGCTGTCAAGGATGCCATCAACGTGCGAGCAACTCAATCGTTTGCTTCACGAATGGGAAGAGAGATGCATTGGTACCATGCAACCGACATGCTCAAAAGAGAACCGTTGACAGACCCATTGCTCATCGCGAAGCTAGCATCGTTTACCTCTGGGCAAACGAATCAACGACTCGGGAAAATTCCCCTTGTCCTCGGTATGCCCATTCTCATAGCACAGAACTTCGATGTAGAAGGGGGAATTGTAAACGGCAGTACGGGGACCTTGAAAAGAATCAGATACCGCGTCGACGACAATGGTTTGCGGCACCTAACCTCATGCATAGTCGAGGTCGTCGATACCAGGGCAGACACACTCCCGTATCTAGCCAGTCATCACGTCGCTGTCCTGGAAGACCAGGTCGACCTGAGATTTACCCACCTGCACTCGAGAAAGTCCTGCACGATTAAACGATGCCAGGTTCCCATTGCTCCTGCATTTGCGATGACAGCACACAAGGCGCAGGGGCAGTCGTTGCACCATGTCATCGTCGACCTGCAGAGCACTAGAGGAACAGAAGCTCCGTACGTGATGGTCTCAAGAGCGACGTGTCTCAAGGGGCTGTTGATTCTCCGTCCGTTCAATCGAGCCAAGATATGTTCTAGGCAGTCGCAAGAAACTCGAGAGGAAATGAACAGGTTGAACGTCTTGAGGCTGAAAACAACGCTGGAGCACGGAACTGCCGAAGAGTCTAGCGCAGCACAAGTCAAGTTGCACGGCCTTGGCGAAGAGTTTCACAACAGAGGTGCTGATGACGACGCAGACCGCAGAGCATACACCGACCGAGGAGACGACCTTGGAAATCTTCTGCGACGCCTTCAAGACAAGGTGTCACCGTCACAGGGTCACAAACAACACGACCCTTCCCCCACCCGAGTGACGAAGAAAGTCCCAATCCTTGTGTCCCAGCCTGCCGAGCCCTCTTCCTCGAGCTCATCTAAACGACCTCCGACCACCGACCTCGAACCTTCCAACGGCAGAAAGAGGCGCAAGACCAGAATCAGCCACAAAACAACCTGATGATTCAATCCAACCGCCATCATTCGATCCTGCCGTCCTCACCACATTCGACTCGATACGCTTTGGTGAGTGCCTCACAACATCCCCGTCGAGCGCGACACTCTCCTGACTTCTCTTGAACAGCACGGCCAGATTTTCAGCCCTGATCGACACTTGGCTGTCGCATTTGTCCTCCACTGCATTAATTCAACGCAGTGTTGATCAATTTGCTTTCTCGCAGTCGACGGCTCCTACGGTCAACCACTCGACTGAATGGCTGCCACACCGAGCTCACGGATGCCGAATTCATTTGGTTTTATGGCGGTTTCAGCTGCGTCCGTCGCACCACACCACCTTTTCAACCCATTGACCGTCGGAAAATGTTATCTCCAACGATGACCAAATTTTTCATATCGCCTCCATCACGTTTGCCCCTCTCGCCACACAACTCTCAAGCTGACCGTGCCATGACCGTCCTCAGACTCGGCCCAGCCACCTCATCGAGCGAAATTTCCAAGTATCATCCTTTCGCCTATACATGAATTTCGGACTCCCCAACAACTGACCCGCCTCATGAGTAACGATCTCATTGAGATCGACCCGTCGCTATCACCAATTTCCCCGCCAATCGTGGGAATCACACCCTTGCGCAGTTCACAAATGGCATATAACTCACGACGTCTCGTCCTCCAGGCGCATCCTCCGCTCTTGCTTCCCCCTCAACCAACTCTGATAATCTCCCATTCACCTGCCGACAATGTCTCTCCCTCTTGTCAACGTATTTCAGGATCGCGTCGATAGCGGGCTCTATGCAGAACTCGCCGATAAGTTGACCAGGATGGACAAGGACGTGCTCTCCAATGTCGACTACCGGGTCGATTTCGACAAGTCCGCCCCCGACCAAGACTGGAAGGGATCGATTACCACACCATCCCCTCTCAGGAGCCCTTCTCCACTATCGTCTTTGGCGACATCTGCGACAGTGTCGATGGCACTGCACTGTCTGCCAAGGGTAACTTTCGGGCCAACGGTGACCAGGTGAGTTCGCGTAGTCGAACCAAAGTGGAATGGTTGCTTACATCGCCCTTGGCTAGCCCATCATCGATGGTACAAAAGTCAAGGACATCTTCGTGTTGCGCAAGCCGTTGGTGGCCACGAAATTGCTGTCCGCACACCACCGCAACCAAGTTGCAACTTTGAACGCCATCGTGGATCTCGACAATCTGGAAGAGGAGGCTGCCGGACGCGAAATAGGCGTCGTGAGTCAATATTCTTCTTCACTTACACGTGCCTGATCATCTCCTCAAGGACGTCTTTCCCCATGAGTGCGTGAAGATGTCGAAGGCCAGGGGAGACTCCGACGTCGCCGACCTCATTGCCATTCACTCACCCAACAAGTATGAAGTACGTCGCCATCCTACATCACCATTCGACATCTTTGGTCAACTTCAATCCTAATGTGTTGTATTTAGGTGCCAAACTCCAGAGGGACGACGTGCGAGAAGAGGACTCACAGGATTATCAAGAAGGAGGATGTGGCTGCAGACACTGATGCCATCGAAGATGACGCCGACGAAAATCTGCATGACATCGACGGTCAGTGTTTGGTTGGTCATGTCTATGCGCAAAGATGTCTGATGGTTGAGACTTAGTGCATGTTGGCGCCCACTACGATCCCGCTGTTCTCCCTGACTGCCGCGGCAATTTCTTCCAATTCAACAAAGCCAAACTCGTGCAGCAAGACTGGCGAGACGTCGATGGGGACCTCATCCCACCCTGGGAGGCTTACGATAAGCTTCGGGCCGGCACTCTCGTCCTCGCCAACGTCACCCTGAAATGTTGGATCATAAACGAGACAAAGAAACCCAAGAAAGGCGAGCAACGCGGGTTGACTGTCCGAAAGAAGGTGCGCCCGGCTAAGTTCCTTTCTTTGCCTCCTTCCTCAACCTCCTTTTAGATTTACCAGCTTGAGCTTCGTTCACTCAAGGTCGTGGCTGAGTCGAATCTCCCCATCAAGCAGCGAATCATTCCAACTCTGCCTGGATCGTCCCCCCCAAAGACCTCGGCCATGTCCGCGTTCGATCGATTCGAATCCCCAAAGAAGAAGAAGAAGGCTGTCGTTGCTCAACGCCCTGTCGCAAAGGTGACCATGTAGTTTTGTGAGTTCCATCTCACCAGCGGCATCCCCCTGGCTTGTAATTGTAGTGTTTCGATGTGACCCGTGCTTCGTTCTCCTTGTAATTGTATCCACACCATTCCACTCTTGACCTTCGACAGCTTGTATTTTTTTCGTAACTATCTGTGCCGATACTTGTACAATATGAATGTATACTTTTCCACCCCAAACGACGAGCTCCAATCCGACGTGCTTCCCCTTCCAGTAGTAGCGGGTTGTGCCGCACATGCGGCCTTGTGCCTTATATTTTCAACAACCTTGCTTGAAACGACTCGGGAAGTCAGCTCTGGAGTCATGTCTGGTACATGGGCTGAAACAATCAAAAACTTCTAATTCTGGCAGTATCATATGGTGGTGTGGCGGAGTGGACTAGGGTATCATTTTGTCATTTTGCTGTGTTTTCCCACAGGCCCTACGTTCAATCCCTGCTCAGAGCACCTCTCCCAGGTGTTGGTTTACCCATTGGGACATACTCAGGGCATATAAAATCTTTGCAAAATGTTGTAAATCTTTATTTTCTGAGGAGTGTGCCTTCCAGATGTTTCTCAGAGTGGTTTCCCTTGACCCTCTTTCTGTGGTGAAAATGTGATGAAAATGTGTGAAAATCATTCAATTTCCTGTTTGCTCAGATACCAAAAATGTCCCATGTCCCTCCCAAATGCTGTTTACTTTCATACTTAGCTGAATAAAAAAATCTGCCTTGGCTGACAAGACACATAGGAAACAAGAATCAATACATCCTCATGCTTTTATCCCATTGAAAAGGGTAAATTCAGCTCTAAAAAATCGAAAAATTGTGTGCAGTCATTTGGATAGCATTGGCAGATAAATACTTTGACTTTGCAAAAGGAACAGAGGGAAACCGTCAAGAAATGAGCTCAAAAACCGAGATTCAGAGTGTTGAGCCACAGCTGGAAGCTGTGCCACATGGCTCCCATGCGGGAAAACCTTATTTAGGATTTCGGGATGTGCCATTTGATCATGTGACATGGCCAAAAGCAGCTATCTCAGTGGATAGCCGCTTTTGGACGGTATTTCAAATTGTCCAAATGTGGTTATCTTTTAGTCCAAATGCGGCTATTGCTATGTACCAGGAACCGCCCCATTTAGCCTGTCACGAGTCACATGATTGTCACACGTTACACAATCTCTCATACGGTTTTCACGGCTTGACTTGCCACCAAAATGGCCGCTCTACTCAGGCTGCGTTCGACCACCACATTCACTTCTTCCCCGACATCCGTACGCCTACTCTCTACTCTTCGGGTATCACCCGGAACACCCCTCCGCTGCTCTTGCGGCTCAGGAGCATGCCCTATCCACAAGAATCCCTTGAATTTAAGTCAAATTCGTTCGGTTTCCACTAGGACCGCCCGAGTTTCTGCAGGTACACCCTCGCGATGCTCATGCGCATCTGGAGCTTGCGCTATTCACAAGAATCCTCTGAACCTCCAGAGTCGCTCGCTGTCCACTAGGACTGCGCGAGTCTCAGCTGGAACTCCCATCAGATGTTCCTGCGGTTCCGGAGCTTGTGCGATTCACAAGAACCCTCTTCAAACTCGCTCTGTCACATTCACACCTAATCGGGCATTCTCCTCTACCCCGGCCCCTTCCATTTGGGCGGCCGTGGCGAATTGGCTGCCCAAGAAGTCCACGCCGCCTCAACCTCCTTCCCAACATATATTCATTGGAGGCATCAATGTGCAGGAGGGCTTCAACAAGGATAGTGTGAAGCAGGAGATCAGGAAAGTCGCGGGTGCTTTTGGCGTGGTGAAAAGGCTTGCTCTGCGTCAGTATTACCCTTCGCTACCGTTCGAATCTTCATTTTTCAAACTTGTCTTCTCTCGACCTGTATTTCTCTCCTTTTTCTTGCGTTATCTGTTCTCTCTCGAATACGTGGCTAACCCTGATATCTGACGACCAGGCAAGAAAACATACACGCCCGCAACAGCCCACATCGATTTCACCACGCCTGAGCAAGCCAAAGCTTTCTTTAATGCTGCAACGAAGAGGCCATTCGTCATCCAGGGCTCGCCTGTGAAGGTTGAGTTCGCAACTCTCCCTACTAAGAAGGGTGAACCCAGACGCGTGTAATGGAAGAGGGCAGGAGATGAGGCGGAAGGGATCGGGGATGCGGCTGACGTGGCGGGAATGGTGAACCGGTTGATTGGAAGGCGTAGGGCGTTGGGGTTGAATGATACCTTCATTCGGTGGGGGAAGTTTGGCTGTAATGGAATTTCCCCTGGCTTTCCTACTACTATCGGTCTGGTTTACATCCATGTCGGCTCACCTTCCTGATCGATATGAAGTCTATCCTAGCCCAATGAATGGACAAAGCAGATCGCAGGAGCTTGGTGCTGGATGAATTGACCGATCATCGTCGTGCGCCTCCTCATCGGCGCTAGCGAGCACTACACGCGGCTCAATGGATGGTATCTTCGCTGCTCTCTGACGGAAATCGTTCTTTGGATCGTACCAAGACATTCCGATTACGGCTATATCGCTCTCCTTGAGCTATCGATTACGTTCACCTTGGGCTTACGTTGTCTGGAGACGTGAATTGCAGTATCGTCTGGAGTGGCACTACTCACTTCCTGGAGTGGGTGTTGATGACAGGTATTGGGACACTCTCCCCTACTGCGAGGTTCAAAGTCTGGACTCTACACCCAGGTCGATTGACCTGCTTCAACGAAGTGGGCCTCAAGGCCCCTCACAATTGGTTCACACTGATTATGATTCCCAAGGTCGTGGAAGCGACTTGACCATTCTCCAGGGCTTCATTTGGATTTCAATAGCCTTTTGTGTGCTCGCCCACGATCAACGAGGAACTCGTCATCTCTTGATTTTCGCCTCTCAGGTTAGGGTTCCAATCCGCAGATGAAAGTGAAGGGGTATGTGATCGACAGGGTCACTAACATGATCCACAAAGTACCATCAATCCCACACACCATTCACCCCTGCTCTTCTCCCTCTCACCAAGGTACGACCTCACCCAACCTATTGAAGAACTTCCCACTATCCTCTTTCGTAGCCCTCTGAGCGAAGGCGAGGATGTCGCGTACTGCTTCTGAAGGTTCAAGTTGGGCTCCTGGACCTCCCATATCTGATAAAGTTGTTAGCATTATCCAGGCTATGAGGGAAGGGAGGACGAACCGGTCTTGACCCAGCCTGGATCTAGGACGAAGACGATTAAGTCTGGTCGTTCCCGAGCTTGTTTGTACGTCTGCAGTTTGATATCGGGGTTAGAATGAAGGAGGGAGGGAGGGAGAGAGGGAGGGGGCGTACGAGCATGTTGAGAGCCGTTTTGGAGATACTGTAACTGGCGTTCTTGTCTCCGAAATCTAGGCCGATACTCGCTAGGCCGCTGGTCTTGTTCAGGATGGCCTACAATGCAAGGTGTTTAGTGAGTAATTGCTTCGAGATGGATCGGTTTTGGTTGCGAAGACACAAGATGTCCTCCGAGAGAGAGGGAGAGATTGATGAAATCACCTTTCGTTTCGATCTTTCGATCAAGGGTAAGAGGGATTGAGCGAGGAGTGCTGGGCCGAGGAGGTTGACTTGGAGGGATTTGATCATGCCTGAGGAGGAGAAGTTGAAGGCTTTGTCATCGCCTTCGGTCTGGGTTTAGAGGATCAGGTCAGTTAGATGTGACGACCGAGCAGATGGGGACGCGACCGAAAGTACGGAGGGAGGGAGGGAGGAAAGAAAAGGGGAGACGTACGATCGCGGCGTTGTTAAGCAGATAATCCAACCCCTTGTCTCCTACTATCTTCTCTACGACTGGTGCGACGGCTTTGATAGCTGCTTCGTCGCTTGTGTCGAGTTTGATGATGTGGAGAGGCGCTTTGGCTGCCAGTGCGACGTGTTGTGATGAGCATGAGAAGCAATTTTGGACGGGAGGTGCGCACCTTTGGTTTTCAGCGCATCGAGAGCTTTTGCGCTGGATGGGTCCCGGCATGCTGCGATGACGATGTTGGAAGGGTTGGAGGAGAGTTGGGTGACGTATTCGAGGCCGATGCCACGATTTGAGCTGGGATGGGGTGAGATGGGTTCGATAGGTTCAAAAGCCTTAGGGAAAAGACGTACCCAGTTACGAGCCACGTATAAGTCTCGGACATGATACTCTAACCTTACTGACTTTGACTTGAGTGTACGGGGTGGGGAGGATGCGGGAGTGGTCAAGTATCCGCAATGTCGTCCCGAAGTTATATACGCCTGCAAGCGTATCCACCCAGGCTGAATTCCATGACAAATCTACCTGCATCACCATCTTGAATAATGGATGGGCCACGGATACCCGTGCATACCCTTGTAGTTGTCGGTGAATCCTCGGCCGACATATGACCGTCGACGATTGACATGGGTTTTGGTTTCCGTGATTTGGGTTTTGGAGAAGGTGAGGATGGTGAGCGAGGTGGATGTTGGACGGGCGAAGGTGACGGTGGTCGTGATGGAAGGACGGTTCAAGGTGACGTTATCAATTCATGGCGGTTTCTTCTTCCTTCCGCACCACCATCATCTCAGCTGTGGGCGCGTGGGCTTAAACGACAACGACGTCTCTCTCTCTGGCAGCGGTTTTCAAACTAATCCTTGTTGACAAGAGCGCTCAGTCTCTGACGGTCGTCGAAATCTCCCATGTCATCGAGGATATCGTCTCGCCTCCGAGTCCCAATTCGTTGGTCAACACTGTCCAGATCCCACCGCCGAAAGGGCAATTGCTACATCCTGTCAATCCTGATTGCGCGCAGCTATTATCCTAGACGTGGTAAGATGTCTCACATGTAAAAACGAGCCATGCCTTGTGCAGGGATGATCACCCTCTGGCGCGATTTTCCAATACAGTACGGCGACTCGTACTGTTTCCCGACCCGCTCATCTCCTGTGAATGCTCCACCTGGACCTAAAATGTATCCTTGATTCACAGGACCAGGCCCCCGATTTTGGTTTTTTCAACTTGATTTCATGGGGAATCGGGTCATGCACGAGGCTGCAGAGGTACGTGAGTACCTTGGCAGTAAACCCTCAGGTTCCTTATTCTCGAACCACACCCTTTGCAGCATCAACGCCCCCCTTGAAGTCGGCATTGGCGATTGCAGTGTCAGCACTCGTTGAGGAAAAGTTTAATTGCCCATCCATCATGATGACCCTTCCGATTCCTTGCCTAAGTTCTACGACCGGAACGTCTCAAACGACGAGATGACATGGGTCACCTTCTGGGTCGCATGACGACCCCATCACCACTTGACTTCGCATTGGAAGCGGTACAGTTCTTCGAACTCGCGCTCTCGGACGACATCATCTCAGGTGCACTCCGACCGGATAGACAACGAACATCGCAACCCTCCCGATCGCGAAGACATCTTCTCAACCCAATCTATATTTCTCGTTCATTTGACCCTCCATTCCGAACATTCTCCGCCAATGGCTGGAGACGGATATGGACGGGTATACGCTCAATCGGACCCGGTGAGGCGGGTTGCTATATAACGTCGGTTTCTATTCCTTGATCACAGATTTCGACGATCGTTAATCGTTGGTCTCTATCACCTTGTGTTTATCGTATCTTGGAGACTATGGCTGAGACGTATACTTGGCTGATAACTGGGTTCGTCGCCTTTTCCTCCGCCTCGTTTTACCTGTTGCACAACTCACACCTCTCGTTATCAGAGCATCGAGAGGTATTGGCCTCGAATACACCAAGCAACTCATCTCTTCTCCGTCTGTCAAGAACATCGTTATCGCCTCGTGCAGGAACCCTGAGACCGCTACCGAACTCCAAGCACTACGAGCGTCTTTCAAGGAGGAACAGCAACAGAGGTTGCATATCGTGGCATTGGATGTAGAGTTTGAAGAATCGATACTGGGTATTGGCAAAGTCGTAGCAGAGATCGTAGGAGATTTGGGATTGGATTACCTGATTAACAATGGTGCTATCGTAAGTCCTTCCCATCAACCCTCAACCTTCACCCCTTGATCTTTTTGTGATCGTGTTTCAGAATCTCGCAATGGACACGGCTTTCGACTTCTCCCCCGCCGACATGACGCGTACGATGCAAGTGAACGTGCTAGGCCCTGCCCTTCTCTCCCAAACTGTCTTCCCTCTGCTAGCCAAATCGAAACGGAAAGTTATCTTGAACACGAGTACGGGATTGGCTAGTATGGGGTTAGATTGTGGGCCGAAATGTTTGACTTATAGTATTAGTAAGACTGCTGTGAATATGTTGGTGCGTTATCCATTCGTTGTTAGATTGAAGATTGGCGCTTATATTTTGGGGTGCGTTGTGAAGACGTATAAGCAGGCGAAGGAACGACCGGATTTCATTTGTGTGGCTGTTGATCCCGGTTGGGTCAAGACTGGTGCGCATATAATCTCCTCCCAGCTTTTCACGCGACTCTGTTGCTAATTGTCTTGTGCTTTTGATCAGTGATGGGAGGCCCTGGTGCATTCCTCGAGCCACCGGAAGTGGTCACGCTCATCTTATCGTTCGTCCAAGGAGCTACGACGGAGGAATCTGGAAAGTTCTTTGATAGGTTTGGGAAAGTTCGACCTTGGTGATTGATTCCGTTTGAATGGCCCAGGGATCGGGGTGGTTGGAGTAGAGCTCAGCTGCATTGGAGTTTGGGTGGATATGCGCAATTCGACGGGCATCAGCGTAGTAGCTGACTTTCTCTGATCCCCCGTTCCTCCCTCCCGCACATTTTGGGAGGTTCGGGCTATTTCAAATTCATTTTTGAACTGCATAGCCAGTCTATGATTGATGATAGCAATTAGCGTGGCGGATCCGAGAATCTCTGTCCACCCAATTGTTGGTTGGCGCCTGTTGGCGGTGGCGAGTCGGTGATATGAGCCCCCTTTGGAAGATCTACGAAGTTTCGTCATCCCCAATCATTCTTCCTGACTATTCGGTGCCGTGTGGCTGTATTCTTGTGAGGCTGTGTCACTGTGCCTGGGACCAACCTGCTCTCTGCGTCGACCGGCGACCGGGTTTCCTCCCATCACATATCAAGACTTTGCAGGCAATGTGCCAATGTCTCCTCGATACGCCCCAGCCTCGACCATCTGGGTATCGGTCGATCATTCTAGGATTGCTATTGATAGAGTTCTCGTGAGCGCAACGGTGTTGATTGCGATCCCGGCAAGGATTAGTTTCTCGTCCTTGAAAGATACGCCAGCACATTACGATTCGTATCAGTCACTTGTGCACCGCCCTTGTCGGGTGGGCAGGATAATAAAAGGTGGGCTAGGAATAGATTGATGGTGAGCAAACTACTTCGACTTTCCTTCATTACCACCCATCGCACTCAACTCAACATGTCCAGCACGAATTTAATCCCTTCGGACGCACCTGTTCAAAATTCACCGTCGGCCCCAGATAGCGCTGGTAACGGCGCGAGTGCTGGTTCTGCAATTGGTTCCGACGAATTGCCATTGGGGATATTGAGGCCCGACTTTCCAAGTTTCAAGGTTCTCCAAGCCAAGAATTTAATCCCTTCGGACGCACCTGTACACAATTCGCCGTCGGCCCCAGATAGTGCTGGTAATGGCGCGAGTGCTGGTTCTGCAATTGGTTCAGACGAATTGCCGCTGGGGATATTGAGGCCCGACTTTCCAAGTTTCAAGGTTCTCCAAACCACGAATTTAATCCCTTCGGACGCACCTGTACACAATTCGCCCTCGGCACCAGATAGTGCTGGTAATGGGGCGAGTGATGGTTCTGCAATTGGTTCAGACGAAATGCCGCTGGGGGTATTGAGACCCAACTTGCCAAGCTTCAAGGCTGTCCAAACTAATCTGGTTGTCACATCTCCGAATGGCGTACCGGTGAGTTTATCTACTGTTGCGTCGACCTTTCAGTAGAAAAGATTCTGACCGACGTTCCAGGCGACTACAACACCTCAGACCTCTTCGTCTTCAGATAAGAAGTTGCTACAGCCTATCAAGATTCGTGGTGTCGAGTTTCCGAACCGCGTATTCGTGAGTTTGCTTTTCTTTCAAACTCGACAAGGATGCCCTTACCGACCTTCTTGGCAGGCGTCCCCAATGTGTCAGTTCTCTGCAGAAGACGGGAAGGTCACGGACGCACACAAGACACCACGTAAGCCGTTCTGTCTTCCCATCCTACCTGTCATCTTGAATCTAATTCAACTCTTGAATTTCCCTGCCGGTTTAGTCGAAACAATCACCACTCAATCCAACCCCGCTCCCGGTCTATACTTTGTCGAAGCGACAGCCGTCCTTCCCGAAGGTCGTCTCACCGTCGGCGACGCTGGGCTATGGGATGACTCTCAAGTCGGACCTATGAAAGACCTTGTCGATACGGCGCATTCAAAGAAACAGCTGACTGGGATCCAGCTTTCACATGCTGGGAGGAATCAAGTTCGCCCTGTCCCGCCCTTGCATCCAGTACTGGGAAATGAGCCTGGAGGTGGTCAAGGATGTTATAACGGCGTTTGCTGCTCTCGGTCCGATAATGACCCCGAGCTTGGTTCGGCGAACAACGTGGCTGGAACGGAGGACCAGAACCACAAAGGGCCCAATCAACCCGTACCTGAGTACTGTGGGGTATGGAATGGGATCCCTTATTGTGTATCGGCACTTCCACACACGCACAACCCCGACTCTGTTTCGGGTCCGCAACCACCTAGCGGTCCCGTCACGACTCCACACAGGGTGTATTGTGGCACCTGGAACGGCGTTCCGTATTGTGTAGCTGGGTTCAAGAACTTCATCAGACCAGAGGATTTGACGAAGGATGAGATTGAGGGGGTTATTAAGGCTTTTGAAGACGCTGCGAGCAGGGCGGTAAAGGCTGGTTTTGATGTCGTTGAGCTCAGTTCTGCGCAAGGTGCGTGAATCCTGGTTATTGACGCTTTTTGGCTCGAGTTGCTTTGCTGACAATGATACTCGCTGGTTTATCGTAGGCACCCTGTTGAGTAGTTTCTTGACCCCGTTTGTCAACCGTAGGGGAGACGAGTACGGAGCTTCGTTCGAGGGAAGAGTGAAGTTGGTTTTGGATGTGGTTGATGCCGTCCGTGCCGCGATCCCCAATACCATGCCTCTATTCTTACGGTGAGTGATTGATGGGAAATTTCGTGCTACTTTCGATACTCACGATTTGAGTAGCATCTCGGCCACTGATGGACTCGAAGATGCGCTGCCCGAGGGTGCTTCGTGGACCACTGACGATACCCTCAAATTGGCCGGGATACTAGTTGATCATGGTGTCGACTTTCTCGACGTTGCGAGCGGCGGTAATGGCGCAGATCAACTTGCACTAGAACCGTCCTCGCAGTCCAAGGTTTCGGGGTACTCACAGTCGGTTAAGAAAGTTGTTGCCTCGAAGATTGTCGTTGGGTCTGTCGGCGGTTATGCTGACGGAAAGGTTGTGGAGGATACGTTGGAGCAAGGGAAGGCGGATGTCATCCTTGTTGGGAGGGGGCTTTTGGGAAATCCGGGTTTGATTCAGTCCATGGTGGAGGATTTGGGGGTTGTGAAGTTGAATGGGGTGAACGGGAAGGTTTTGACGAATGGGGGAGTGGAGGTGAATGGGAATGGCGCTTTGCATAGTGCTGTTGGCCAGGTGGCGACGGCTTGAATGGTAGATGGTGGTAATGAGGTGGGAAGTAAGTTATGCCGATTGGGTTGATTTTATTTTATCGATATTAGCCTCCGAGACCGTTTTGTATTTATGATAGATGCTATGTTATTGAGAGTTGAAGGTTGATGGAAACTTGGTGATTGCGGTCAGAAGCCTCCATGGTCTGCTCGTACTGGGAACTCGCAAAGCTGAGAGCAATATTAATGGGCAGGATGAACATCTCGGAACCTGGGCGAGCAGCTCGAACCATCTAAGCATCTGAAAGGTCGGCTCCCGCAAGGAGCCCAGAGAGAATTTCTATCCTTGAAGGAGTCAGAGGAATAATGTCGTCTTCAAGGAGTAAGTAAATCGGCAGTTGTCCAACTTGCGCACGGGCCACAAGAAACTGAGTGTAAAGATGTATAGTTGTTGAGAAGGCTGTTGGAGTATCTCAACAACCGGACAGCTTTTAACGGCGAACGATACTTTTCAGGCGACCGCTTCGCTTCGCGCAACACGATTGTCCTACCCCCATGACCCACAAGAATCAGGCTGCGAATAGAGCTCAGGAAGGTTCTTTCCAAGACGCAAGCGCGACCAGCGCGCCAACCATCATGATCAAGCTGCCGGTGATCACTTCCGGTGTTATGAACCTCCGTCGTCGGCGCTTATCTGTTTGTTAAGGCTGATCATTTCAATCATACTTCTCAAACAACTGTCCTTTCGGCGGTGCAGTGTGGGCGTTGATATGCCGTTTCTGTAGGCGGCTTCGAGTCTACTTGATCGTCAGTTTGAGTTCCTGGGACGACACAGCTACCTACGTCGACTGTTTCACGGGGCCTTTCTGATTCTTGATGCTCGTCATCGTCCCATCGCCACGAAACCTATTATTAGTCAGCACGACTATGCCATCCTCGGGGTTAGTAAGTTCGCGATCTCTGCGACCCGACTATGAGTACTGCGGCAATCGCTCTTACCGCTTGAAGTTGGCTAATGATGGAAGGGCTAATACTAAGGCGGGCACATTGATGGATATGATCCTCAGAGAATTGGTCCCTGGCTTGACAAATGGAGGTACGCCACCATTGACTGATCAATCCCCGCACATCGCCCATTTCGATGCGATAAAAGGATTGGGGGAGGAGTAAGGTGGGGTAAACGGAGCAACTCGAATTCCACTACACTTCCAGGTTAACATGACTCTAGATCCTTCCAATACCCCTGCGCAGGGCCCCGCATCAGTACCAGGGAATGGTGTTGACGTTGGCGTCGCCGGTGGCCTCCAACCGAACCAGATCTCCCACTTGAAGCTCCTCGAACCTATTAAGATCCGTGGCGTTGAGTTTCCCAATCGCGTATTCGTGAGTTATCTCGTCGTGCCTTCACCCATCATAACGTTCTAAGGAACGCTCTAGGCATCCCCGATGTGTTTGTTCTCTGCGCAAGACGGGAAGTTCACGGCTGCACTCCAGACACATCGTAAGCGGATACCTATCTCATTTCAAATTTCTTACCACTGAATACTACCCAGTTGAATCCACCATTGCTCAAGGCGGCCCTGTCCCTGGCCTATTTTTCGTCGAAGCCACGGCCGTACTTCCAGAAGGACGTCTCACACTTCAGGACGTTGGTCTGTGGGAAGATGACCAGATCGAATCGATGAAGAACCTTGTCGATTTTGCGCACTCGAATGGGCACCGGTTGATTGGGATCCAGCTTTCTCATGCCGGGCAGAAGGAAGTCGATAATGCACCATCGCTACTGGGAGGTGGTGTCATGCAGAATAGTATGCAAGGGGGAGGTCTGGCGAATAGTAATGCGCAATCAGGGGCTCCTCCTGCCAGTATTGCAAGGCAAAACAAAGGAGTTGGGGTGGGGTGCTATAATGGGGTTTGTAAGTTCGCGGTATTGTCTTCGGGAAATACTGGAGCAGCGCAGGGAAATGGTGTGAGTGGGGTGCAGGGTGCTAGCGGAAACAAGATGGCTCTTGGATCGCCGTTGCCGAGCCCTCAATATTGTGGGGTGTGGAATGGGGTACCGTATTGTGTGTCGGGGGTCGTTGGTCAACCTGTGGCCAGTTTGAACAAGGAGGTGTTGTTGACGGTACCAGGTAGCGGGGACTCTGGCTCGGACTCGGAATCGACTCAACATTCCAGTAACGCATCCGATTCTGGCTCCGACTCGACAAAATATCTCAGTGACCAATCCGACGCTGGGTCCGACTCGACGAAGCATCCGAACGACGGATCCGAGTCCGATGGTTCCGATTTGACAAAACATTCCGGTGACAAATCCGACTCTGGCTCCGACTCGATGAACGATTCGAACGACACCGATCAACACTCTACCCATGATCTTTATGGTCATATCCAGCCTACGGAGATGACGAAGGAGGCGATCGATCAGGTTGTGAGGGCTTTTGAGGATGCTGCTCGACGGGCGGTCAAGGCTGGGTTTGACGTCGTTGAGATCAATTGTGGATTGGGTACGTCGAGATGGCCCTTCCATTCTTTTTGGTCCTTTTGCTCAGGTTGGGGTTTGATTTAGGAAGCCTCTTCGGCTCGTTCTTGGATCCCAACGTTAATCGCCGGACGGATGGGTATGGAGGGACGTTTGAGGGAAGGGTGAGGTTCGTTTTAGAGGTTGTTGATCGTGTACGTGCTGTCATCCCGGGTAGCATGCCGTTGTTCTTGCGGTAAGTTTTTGTTTCGAAAGGTGAACCGTCGACCACAGACTGAAGGAGCGTGCTTTGTAGGGTTTCACCGAATGACGAGTTTGAAACAGAGTCCCACGAGGGGCCTTCGTTGACTACAGATGATGCGGTCAAATTGGCTGGGATACTCCCTGATCATGGCGTTGACCTCATCGACGTCTCGTTCGTTGGCGGTAGCCCAGTTCAACCGAACCTGAATGCCGGACAATCCTCGCGGTCGGATGCTTCGATATTCTCAGCAGCTGTCAAGCAAGCTGTGGGGTCAAAATTGCTCGTCGGATCTGTGGGTGGGTATACTGACGGAAAGGTGGTGGAAGAGACATTGGAGCAGGGTAAAGCGGATGTGATCCTTGTTGGGAGGGGATTTTTACGGAATCCGGCTTTGGTTCAGTCAATGCTGGAGGATTTGGGAGTTGCGACGTTGGATGGGAAGGCCCTGGCAAATGGGGGCGCTGGGTTAACTGCAAGTGGACTTTTGTCCGGTGTTGCTGGCCAGGCGAAGACGGTTTGAACGATGGACGTCGGTGTTGAGGCAGAAAGTAAATTATTGAGGGAGTGAGTGTGGTTTATTGATATTAGCTTCGGGATAAGTTATATGTGTTTATGGATGCTATGTATAATGTCTGCGTTAGGCAGGCAACTTCAGACGTATATATCGATGAAAACAGTCACGAAGTTCATGTCGAGCGGAGTGGGGACAGTTGGTGACGACTAGTAAGATGTGAGTTGTTGAGATGATCACGTTGATCATGTCGACACCCCTTTCCCAACCACATGGCGCTGTCCCGCAACAATCTCACTGGCAGCCCTTCGTCTCAATACATTTCGGCCTTTTCACTTACTTTCGGAATGGACACGTCAAATCGGAGCGTAGTCGCACTCGAATCTCTCGCTGGTGTATCTCACTGCGTGCCAGTGAGCAATGAGCCGGTGCTGAAGGTATGGGCTGATCGGGTAGGGGGTAGAGTTCAATAGACACGCGGCGTCATGATCGAGGTAAGTCGTTGGCCGCGCTTCGGGAGCATCAACCATCGCTCCTTCCTTCACTTTGCTTTTATAGAAGGACTTTTCGCCGGGCCTCAAACCAAGCAGAATGATATCAACATCTTCAAATCCGTCTACCAATGCCCCCTATGTTACTCCTGACATCGAAGCGAGGAATTACTACTATGGCCTACCATCTAAGCCCCGCCTTATCGCTCGTTCCAGTCCCGACGTCTGGAGGAGGCCGACCGGTCCTGAAGCGTACTTGATACCCAAGGAGTTGACTCCTCTGGGCACGCACCGTCTCAACGAAGTCTGGGAGAAGACTGTCGGTCCCGCCATGGATCAATATTTGCAGGGGAAAGGGGTTCAGAGTACTAGCATGAACCCGCTTCGCATCGGGATAGCTGGCGATTCTTCTCCTCCCGCCGTCATCTTCGTAGGAGTCAACCCTGGCTCCCTCTCCCACGAACTTGGCCTCGAAGTCGCTGTCCATTGCCGATCTATCCTTGTCCAGAACGGTATCGACGATGTTCATATCGAAATCCGTGAATCCAAGTTCACCCGCGCTGCGATGCTGTACAAGCCTGACATCAGCTTCAAAGTTAACGCTGCCACCGCCGTCCGCGAGTCCTTCTCCACTGCTCTAGGGCTCCCCATCTGCAACGCAAACACTACCAACTTTGAGGGAACCGGTGGATTCTTCTTCATCGACCCTGTCAAGCCTGGCATCCTCTACCTCCTCACTGCTAGACACGTCTTGTTTCCCCCTGGGACGGAACAAAACAAGCTATACGAGTTCCACGGCGACACTGGTGCGCCTCTCAGGAACGTCATGTTGCTGGGCGAGGCCGCCTTCAAAGCTCGTCTCAAGGATCTCGAGGCTGCGATCCGTATCAATAAGATCACTGTCGATCAGCTCAACAGGCATTTGGTGCTGGTTGATAACATGGAGGACGAGGATGAAGCTACTGCAGAGCGGAATGCGGTAACCCACAAGATAGATACGGTGATCGAGGTGATCGAAGCCTTGGAGACGTTGCTCCCCGAACTCCTCAGGGATTGGCAGAAGGAAGAGAACCGTATCATCGGCCACGTCGTCTTGTCCCCCCCAATTGGTCTCGACGATGGCGACGACGGCTTTGCCGATGATTGGGCGGTTGTCGAGATTCACCCCACCAAAATCTCAAGGCTTAACTTCGTTGGCAATGCTATTGACCTTAGCTACATCCCGATCATCGACCTTGTTGCGTGGATGTTACCTCACACCGCTGGCCCGAGTTCGTTCCAGTACCTTGGCGACGCTCTTCTCGAGTGCTCCGGTACCGTCTCGGACCAGGAGATGTTCAGGCCTGATCTGAAGAACAAAGATCACCATGATGACCCGGCCCTATTCGTTCTAAAGCACGGCAACGCCTCCAAACTCACTGCCGGCCGTCTAAACACCATCTGTGCCTTCGTTCGAGAATACGTTGATGGCGTAGCGGGCGAGATGTCGAAGGAACTATCCGTATTGCCTCGTAGCTTGAAGTCTGGCTCATTCTCCGCGCCTGGAGACTCTGGGTCTGTGGTTATCGACGGAGTCAGTAGGATTTGCGGGATAATCGTTGGAGGGGATGGGGATGGAGAAGACTATGACTGCACCTTTGTCACCTCTATCAACTTCCTCGTCAAGCGCTTGGCGGCGTTCGGTATTGAGGCCAATATCTTCCCCTTGCCAACCGATCTCTAAACGACATCCCCCCTCCAAACACCAAAATTCGCTCGTCCTTTGTCTAGGCTTTCTTTTGATCTATTCTGCCTTTCCCCGTCCTCGCCCTCCCATCCATTTCTTCTTCTACAACCTCGCCTTTCTTGTTTACCCTTCGGTCTTGTGCAACGGACTCGCCGTCAGTTAGGCTAGGCATTGGGTACTTCCTTCGTACGGTACTGGTGCTCGGGCTAGTCGAGACGTAGCTTCTTACATACTGCGATGTTTATTCATCTCTCATCTTTTCATCCTTGATCATTTGCGATGTACTTGTATCCGATATGCAGTTGAAATAACATTGCTACTTCGTGTCTTTCAACTTGTGGTCGATGTCCTGAAGCGTGTTCAAGTCAGTGGTTAGTAGGTAAGGTTGACTTTCGACAATTTGAAAGATTTCTCTCGATTAGAACTTCGCTTCTTTAAAGCGACAAATGCGTGATTTCAGCATGAGAGTAACTGGTGAAAACGGGAATGACATTCGTAGCAGCAGAGTGGGGACAGAGAGTGATGGTCAAGAGGTCCAACGACTTCCACAGTGCTGATTCGTATTTGGACTCAACATGTACTAGTAGCGTTCCCCCGGGGCTCCTAGAGGCTGTGTTAGGTTTGATGAGTTTGACGCACGAAGAAGAACGTACCGCCGACTCACACCCCGAGAAATCCCAGCCTTGCTGGCAGAAAAGCAACGTAGTCGGGGTTTCCGACTGGTGAAGACACAGTGACTACGCGTAACCTGCATGGCCTCGAATGATGGATTCACAACCTCCTCCATGAACCCGTCGCTATGACTCTGAGCTTAGCGACCCTAGTCGACTTGGAGTCGACGATCGTGTGAGGTTCTCTGAAGTAAATTGGTATAAGCCGTCGGGGAAGGTAATGAGACTTACACTCCATACCAAGCAACCGCCATGAACCGCATTTCCTAGAGCCCATCCAAACGGTGCTCTTTCTGTGGGTCCCTCAAATTCGAGCTGCCTCCCTCCCAGCCAGCCGAGGACACCGAAGGTCGTTGGTTTTGAGGTTTGTAGAGATACCTTTTGTTTTCGCTCGATGCTTGGGTGCAATGATCTTTAAATTTGTCTCCGATCTTCGGAGACCTGGACCGACTGGCGTTCCTTCTGCCATTTGTTTCGAAAGCCTCTTGCGGTGAGGAAGGCGCCGGTGTGGGGTGAGAGAGTATGTAGGCCTAGGGTCAGGGGTGCTAGGCGAGTCGTTTTTGCGGATGCGTAGTAGGTTGGGGTTTCGAAGGTGGGGAGGGGAGGATGGTCTTCGTGGGTGGGTTTGGGAAGGTTTGGGACGAGTCTAGTTTATTTGTATCCGTTTCGTTGATGCGCGAGGGCCGGCCATCCGGGTCCTAACCTTAATCAATCTCAACACACTGGAAACAGCGAAGAGTGCGGCTCGGAACGATGCACCCACACGACACGTTATAATAGTGAGCGTCCTTTTCATATGATCAAAGAGTGCTCCTCAATTTCACAGAACGATGTTGTTGAATTAATCCAGCAGAAAATACAGTGGAGATCACTCTGGCGTTGCATACAGTGACTACGGAGGCAACGATTGGGTGGTATGGAGACATGCAGAGTCGAAGACGAGAGGAAGGGACGTGACTTGGACAAGCATTGTGGGGGTTGGGTCGACTTGTACTGGCATGGGGAGAGGGTGTGCGGGGTTGAGAAGCTGTTTAGGTTGGTGGTGCATGAGACGACTGATCCCTCTTTCTTCCAACTTCCGTCCTCTCCACTCGTACCGCTTTGGCTTATCAAATGGGGTGGATCCGAGGGTGAGGTATATCTTGGGGTGGGCACCTGCTTCGAAAGATCGGGCTGGCCCAGGGAAAGAGCCCTTTGTCAGGATACGGCGTTCTGGATCTGTGAAAGACGGATTATATGGCACAGGATGATATGGTACGGTTCGAAGTCATCTGGCACGTTCGCTCTTCTCCTCAATTCCCTGCTCAGGTATGTTCATCACAAGTTGGTTTGAGCAGGGACAGAATCTGGAGGTCGCGCTGTCGACGAGTCCTCAGAAGAGGTGGTAGACTTCATCTTGGAGCTGATTGAAAGTCACCCAGTCCTCGAGAACAGCACGAGTAACCAGGTTGCGAAAGTCAAAGCGGGTTTAGTGCGCTATGGTTGAATGGAGCGGTTGTAGGGGAAGGTCAGGTTAATCCGTTTGGGTACGTCGCTCATCCTCCGTCTCAACTTAATCCATGTTGACTTCATATACCACAACACAATAGACCCCTCCACCATCTTAATCGCGAACATCCACTGGTCCTCTCGCTAACGCACAAACCTCTGTCTCTGACGTCGCGTCAAGCAATCACCTTGTTAATCCACCCTGCTATCGACGCTGCATATGGAGAAGACGTCGATGTGCCAGGAGAGTTGTTCGACGCTAGTGATAGATAAGAGGAGGGTGTTGTGGTAGTTTGGTGGAATGGTTCGAGGAAGGATTGTTGGTCCCGGCTGTGAGGTGGAGTTTGAGCTGATAATGAGTGTAGGTGTAGGTATTAGAAATGGGGCAAGTCGTTGGAAGTCGTGAGCCCCCCCTCCCTCCTTTCTTCTCTCTTCCTCCTCACTAATCCATGCGCATATACCTAGCTCCCCACCCTTCTCACCCACCCACCTTCTCGTTTTCTTCGCTCTCTCAAATTTCTCAGTCATATTATAAACCGACCTCCCCGTCTTCTTACCTACACCCCCATCAACCAACAACTCAAGATCCCCACCCTCCTACTCGCCTGTCAACGAAATGCAGAAGCCTACCTTCATTCTACGAAACGGGAACGACTCCACCCGAACCCAAAGCCTCTCCGCATACTCCCACTCACCCTCTAACTCAAGAAACTGATGCTGCTCGTTTTTGGAATGTCGAGAACGGCGATGATGTTGAAGATGTCATGTTTCGTTTGAAGGTCAGGGCAATCTCATAGCTCGCCAATGCATGAATACCGACCTGATTCTTTGTCGATCATCTCAGCTATCACGAATTCAGACCTCTACCCATCGAATGTTACATCCGTCAATCGGTCCATCCTGATACCCTTGTTCTTGCCAAGTCGGAGTCGGAGAATTTCGTTTCGCACGGTTTGGACATCATGATTAGGGATGGACATGGTGAGAAGAAAGAGGAGTTGGCGAAATCTAGGGCTTATGCGAAGAGGCCGGCTGTAGACGTTAGTGAAAATGGGGAGTTGGAACACGGCTTGTGAACGGGATATGGATGATGTACGTCTCCGTTCCTTTTTTCTTTCCCTCCCTTCCGTTTTTAGTGTTGAGGCTTTCGGTCAGTGTTTGAGAATGTATGCGTGGTTACTCACTGGGCTCTTGTAGGATTTCTCGAGGAATATACGAATCGAGACCGGACAGCGGTCTACGGCCATCTCTGTTTCCTCGCCATGCTTTGGTCATCCGACCTTCCCTCGCTAACTGCCTGAACATATTGCTTGGATTGACTTCATCCACAACCCTCCAGATGCCTTTCCGCCCTTCAACCACATGAACGAAATGTGTTCATCAATCAAGTCGCATGTCTTTTCTACCCCCCCTCTTGCTCAAACCTTCGCAGCAATGTCCCCCCCCGTGTCTTAGGCCTGTCTTGGTAACTAGCGTCACCCAACAATGGGCTGCAAAGGGTGGTCAGGAGCGAGCACGACCTGGCAGGTGGCGGCGTTCTGGAGGCTCATGGTTACGATGAATTCGTTAGGATGAGTGGGATCATCGATGGATTGGGTTTGAGTCCTGGAGCCACAGCGCTAGTGGTCAATAGTAAAGTGAGTAGTTTCACCCTTCGCTTCCTCGAGGTTCGGCTTGTCTGATCGCGTCGTGACCAGTGAGGTTGTGGGACCGGTATTAACTGGAGAGTTCGACGTGAGTATAGCCGGTTTTAAGTTGTTGGAAGCCCGTTGAAATGAAACCTGGAATCGAGTTAGTTTTTGAAGCACTGAAAGATGTGCTACCGGATGTTGGCGCCTATGACAAGTGAGTCTCTGCCAGGCTGGCATAGCAGGTGACTCTGACTCTATTATCTTGGTCGAAGGGCGGCGCTCATCTCGTGGCTCTGGCTTCATCTCTCGTTTCGTCGATCCAGATCCCTGACCCAGGCGAAATTGGGTTGTTCAATGCACCCCAACACCCTCGAACTCGAAACTGTCATCTTTTACATACCCAAGCCATTGTTATGATTGATCTTGTATTCCCACTGCGTTGGCTCATCGTCCTCATCGAAGATGTCAATATCTTCCTCTGCTGTTGGACTACGTACTCGAGGTTGAGATGAGACCTTCAATCATTCACCGTGATTATAATTATGAGTCACCAATTGGAATTCAAATGCCAAAGTCGCAATAGCACACGATGAACTTGAAGATACTAGCCCCTAATGTACATCCAGGCTACAACCGTGAATAGAGTAAGATAGTACTCTCCTGAAAACCCCAGATCAGTTCCCGTTCAAAAAACCACAGTATCATCAGAATAATCCTCTTCATCCGAACACACCTTTGAGCTACGCTTATGCCCCAATATGTATGTAAAGGACCCAAGACAGAAAACTTGCACCACCAGAGCGGAGCCGTTGCACAGCCTGGTGCAAGCCAAATGCAGCTTGAGTATGGTCTGGCTTCTCTCCCCCCAAGACATGAGCATAGAAATCATCGGCGATGCGAGGAGCATCCATACCCCCTATGGACCACATGGTTGCGACAACCCCACGATAGCCAGCCAACAACATCCCCGCAGCCAGATGAACGGATTCCTCGGAGAGGTCTGCAGTACCGGTAGCGGTCTGGCATGCAGACAGGAATGATAACTCGGCATTTGGAAGGGATTGATCGATAATGGTGGAGAGCTTCAAGCGTCCATCCGCGAGGAGCAGTCCACTGTCCATGGGATTTTCGCGCTCCTGCACCCCGTGACATGCAAAGTGGACCCAGTTTGACTGCTGCATGTGGTGGAGGACAGTCGTCATGGTGGCTGCGGCCCCTGTCAGTGACTCCGAAATAACCCCTCGGTGTTCAGCTTGTTTTTGGATCAGAGTCATCTCTTCCTGTGTCCCTGAAAGCAGTACTCCACCAGATGCATCCGACTGAGCGACCACGGAGAGCTTGAAATGATTTGGTGGCATACGGATGTGGCTGTTGATAAGTGCACTCAATGTTGGGGTATATGATGAGATGACAAAGTCAGAGATGCAATTGCCAGGCTCAGATGTGCCATAGATACCAGCAGCGTGGATGGGAAGAAATGCAAGTGGACCGTTTGGGCACCACCAAATATGGGGAAGGTTATTGGCATGCGGCGGAGACTGTGGTGAGTACATCAGACACAAAGGTTTAGAAGGTATTGGAAATGAAACACGAACTGTGAAGGCAAGGCCGTCCAAAACAGGTTTCACCACATGCTCCCAAAGCTGAGCAAGGACCTGTTCCAACATTGAATTGGGACCTGGGGACTCCTTCCGTCTGCACCCCCTCTCCGACGGAACCAGTCGACCAGACTCAGAGTAAGCTGTTGAGCTGATTGTGAAATCCTCGGTAGTGATGTTGAGGGCTCGGCTCGAAGCCCAAAGCCGAGCCAAGCCCGACCCTCAAAAGCCGGGCCAAGCCCGACCCGATAAGAG
>KL197729.1:670052-695383 GCA_000697665.1 Jaapia argillacea MUCL 33604
CACTACAAGCTTTGAAGTGCGCATATCGGAGGGACTTGTTCTTTCATGATATTGGGCCATCCGCCCTGACCGAGGAGGATGCTGAACGAGATGAGGAGATACCCGAGGGTGTTGAAGGAAGTGTAAACGAGAAGGACACAGTGGTATCAATTGAGTTAGAGCTTGATTCAGATGCTGAGGAGGAGGGGTAGTGTACATAGGTATCAAAAGGAATGAAGGGTCTCTTGTTCGTGTGTATGCTTGCTTGAGACTAACCTGTTGCACTGGGCCCAGGCTCAAGCCCGAGCCTGACCCGACCAAGCCCAAGCCTGAATGTGGGGCTCGGCCTCACTTTTCCATAGGCCTTGACCCTCCGAAGCCAAGCCTAAGCCCGGGCTTTTGAGCCAAGCCTGAGCCTGCACAACACTAGCCTCATCCTTGCCAATGGATCTCGGTTGAAACTCTCCGCAATTATCGATCTCTCCCTTTCGCATGCCGAGTTGGCCTTTCTCTCCGCATGCGAGACCGCTACCGGTTCCGAAGATCTTTCCGAGGAGGCTGTTCACCTGGCGGCGGGGATGTTGTTGGCCGGTTATCGTGGGGTCATTGCGACGATGTGGACGATTGGAGACACGGATGCTCCTCGCATTGCAGATGGTGTTTATTCTCACATCTTGAAGGCAGGAAAACCAGACTATACCCAAGCCGCGTTTGCCTTGCATCAGGCTGTGCAGCGACTCCGTTTGCAAGGGGCGTCCTTCCTCTCTTGGGTTCCATACATCCATATTGGGTTCTAACGGCAGCTTGAATTGAAGTTGGGATTGTCAATTGCCCTGACAACGGTGTCTGTTTGGTGTGGTTGTTGGTAAGGCCCACAAAGTACGATGTCACTAGTGCTCCTCATGTGAACTGGACTTTTTTCGGGTCGTAGCGTGGATGTACATACGTCTACTGTAGTATCCCTCTTGGAAAGTTCGTCAATCTGTGTGTAAATCAAGCTGAATGAACTGTCATGATTTGACTGGAGTTTTGGTTCGGTCGAGTTGGGAGTGACTGAGGTGGTTCACGATCTTTAACAATACTCCCTTGGCGCTACACTGTTTCATTGGATGTAGGTTGACAATCGGTTGACAAACGAACTCATCGAAACGAGTATCGTCACAGGCTGCGCTCGTCTACCGAGTATGGTGAAAGGCACAACGAGGTTTTCAGGAGGCTCCGAACCCTTTATAAGTGGGATCCTCGGAGGGAAAGCAGAGTCGGGCATTCAACGGAATCTGACTATGGTGTTACTGCGATGGGGGCACTCTGACTTTAGTCCCATCCAGCCAATACTCCCGGAGGGCATGATGAATGAACGAACGAGACAGGTTCAATCGCTGCTGCTCCAGAACCCAATCGACCAACAACGAGCCTACCCATCCTCACCAGTCCACTGCATACATGAGCGTCAAAAGCACCACGTTGAGGTCATAACCACGATTTACGGCCCATTTTTGGGTGCCGCGATTTGTGAAGATAGGCGTTAGATGCGGAGGGGAAGGGATTGCGATAGTTTGTATGCAACTTGAGAGCAATGAATGGATTTCGTCGATGTAGTTGGAGGGCGGTGAGGACTCTCTAGGGTTGCGGATGAGCACCTAGTCGGGGAAGGTCATGTTGAGGAGAATGTGGCGAAAGGATCGGGGAAACTGAACTAACCGTAAATTGTTGCCCGATGTTGGTTTGCGTATCCCTCGAGGAATCCTACAAAAACCCGGTGAGTAACAACGCCCACTTTCTCAAAACACCAACCGAAAGCCTTAACTCAAAATCGGAATGGAAGGGAGGGGAAAAGGAACAGAGACGCACTTCATCCATTTCAAAAGGTTCCCAGATCACAAACACATGTCGCAACCCTCCAGTACCACTCCCATCTACACCCAACCTCTTCGCATAAGCGTTACCCTTCGCCAACTCCACTTTCTTCTCACCATCCTTGGATCATGACGCCCAAATCGCCTGGAGCGAAATTCTCCGACTCCGACTCGGCGAGAACGACGGCGTCATATTCGGAACGTACGATAGACCGATTGATGGAGGTAGCAGTTCGGTCGGTAAGAGTGTGAATTCGTGATACCCAGAAGCTATCGAGGGCGATACACGTCAATATTTATGGGAGTTGGCGAGTTATAAGGTCCTAACCTTCTTGAAGAACCCTACCGTCTTCGCTCTCCAAAAGCTCTCGATCACATAGTAAAACAGACCCCCCCCCATCTTCTACGCCTCAGTCAGTCAATCAATCAATCAAAAAGTCAAGATCGCCTCCCTCCTGCTCACCTGAACCCAAAGCCCTTCTGAATAATCCCACTCACAGCCTGACTCAAAAAATTGATGCTGCTCGTTTTTGAACGGTTAAGAACGGCGACCATGTTGAAGAGGTTATGTTTGTTCCGTGGGAAGGCGTCTAGGTATGAACGACGGAGGAGCTAGATATATGCGCACGACGTTAGCGATTAAAAAGGAAGAAAGGAGGGGCACTCACAACTTCCGGCGACTCGCCCCATTTCTCGGACCTACACTCACATCCATTATCAGCTCAAACCTCACCCCAGAGACACGGAACCAAAAGAATAAATATCACCTAGAACCCTTCCTCAATCGTTCCACCAAGGTATCACACCACCTCCCTCTTTCTATCACTAGCATTAAGACGACATGTCAGAGAACGAGGTTCGGAAGCGAGCGTGCGGACGTTCATGGCGTAAACGGCGAAGGAGCCTATCGTCTAACGCAATTGAAGTTGAGGGGGGTTGTGGTGAGGAGGGTAAACGACGAACCGGAAAGGGTTTACTTCTCCCTCTCGTGCAACCCATCCGTTCAACCACACCGCAGTAATTCCACTCCAGACCTTCCCAACCTAATTATTCCTGATTTCTTGGCCTAATTCCTCACACAAGATAACGCGACGAGCCAGTAGGGAAGGGTAAGCAGGCAAATTCTGAGTTAGTTTGGTTACGGTTGTGCGAGGGTTGCTTGAGAAATGACAAACTGCGCTCCTTGGAGGCTTATTGCTGGGCGGTAGAGGTGCAGGGGTGAGCGAAGGAGAAATGAGTGGGGAAGGGGACAGACCTAGTAGTTCATGTTCCGTTAACGAGTGACTTGAATCAATAATGTTGTTCTCGGGACTAGGTAGCTTTTGATCGACTCCAAGATCGGATCTACCACTTGCTCGTCAACAGCGCGACCTCGAGATTCTGTCCCTGTTCAAACTAAACTCGCCATAAAAACATCTGCAAAGGGAATCGAAAGCAGAGCGAACGTACCGGATGACTTCGAAACGGACCTTCTGTTGTCCAGCGCAGAGTCGCACCATGTCCTGGCACATAGCGCCAACTGCATCGTTCGGCAGGGAGTGCCCACCTCGAGATGTACCCCACCCCTCGGATTCACCTCACTCGATAATGAATAGAGGTATAATCGAAGAGTGAAGAGCACGGAGATTGGAAGAGAGAGAGACGTAGAGGGTTGCTGGGTGTGGACGAGCGATTCGACGAGCTACGGTTACAGGTCAACTCGTCAGCTGTGATTCTAAATGCAAAGAGCCGAACGCCAGCTTACCTCGCACCAGAAGTTAGGAATTGGGGACTGAGAGATGGACTTGAAGCATCGATTGTCTCATGCCCAGCCAACCTAACCGGCCCCTGTAAGTCACACACGCTCGACCCAACCTACACACTCCTTGTCTACATCTCACCCCAACACGTCGCGTCCACAAGCGTCCCGTGCAATCAACAAACTCACGTGCAGACTAGCGCTGACTTGTATACTACTGGTCGACTCGAGCCTCTCCCAACCACCGACCGCAATCTACCTCAATGTGCATTCGTTGTGAGCCCTTTCCTCTGCTGTCGTTGGCCGTGGTCAGGGTCTTCGTCTGAGCCGTACGTGGACCCGACCTTGGAGACCACGGAAGCGAGGGCTGAGGCTCCCTAGCCACGGCCGACCGCTCAGCGCTCATCACCATCCGTCGACGCGTTTAACCTCACACTCTACCTTCTATGTAGATCAGCCCGCACCCTCCGCCCCAGCTTACACAGTAAGTCTCGTTACCCATCCCGACGGTTTACATCCGAGTTACTTCAGAGAGCCACGTGCGATCGTCGACTGCAAGTCCACCGGAGTCGCTACGCTCGTGGCGGCGGGTTCATGGAAGACATTTCATTGTTCGAGGCCACGGAGGTTACGTGCAGGCGCTGCAGCTTCGTGGCTGCTTTCACACCGGCAACGTTGGGGTTTCTCGTGCGCCCGGTATGTTTTGTTTGCATCAAACTCTTCAAACCTAAGGCAGTCTCTGTTGGGCTGAAACGTTACGCGTTGGGTCCAAAGGTGAATCAGCAATCAGGGAGTCGTCAGACGTCTTTGCTTTCTGTCCCCACTCTTGTCGACGCGATATGGCTACCTTCATCACAGCTTCTCCCTCTTCTGAATCGCTTCGATACACGCATATAACTTATCTAGCAATAAACTCCACTTGCATTTACCCCGCCGCCTCCATCCATCGTGACCCTCTGCTTCACCCCCCCATCCAACGTCGCAACCACCAAAACCCTCCAGCATAGACGGAACCAAAGGATTTCGTAGAAACCCCCTCCCAACAAGGACCACACCCGCTTTACCCTGCTCCAATCAACAACATCCAACGCTCAAACCGCAGTCGCCGTGTGAAACTCCACTCTCATCAACCTCCATTCGTCTCGACCTTCTGATTCACTCTCCTATCCTCGCACCCGCCTTACTCTACTCCAACGTCTCCACCACCTTTCCATTAACATACCCACCCACAGATTCAACGAGCAATTTTGACCACAAGCTTGGCGGCTGCTGAGAACGTTGAAGCGTCTGGCCCCCGAGGATTGGTCGGCGTTCAGGTTTGGTTGAGCTGGGGTGCCACCAACGACCGAGACATCGATGAGGTCAACGCCATGATCAGAGAGCATCCCACAAAGGCCCCTCGTGAAGTTAGTCTTCAAGCCTAATCATTTGGTGAAACCCTACAAAGCACAACATTAAGCTCCTTTAGTCTGTGGTCGACGGTTCGCCTTTCGAAATGAAAACTTACCGCGAGAACGACGGCACGTACACGATCAACGGCTTCCAAAACCAACCTCATCCTTCCCTCAAACGTCCCTCCATACCCATCCGTGCGCGATTAACGTTCGGGCTCAAGAACGAACTGCATAGGCTCCCTAAATTGAAACCCCAACCTAAGCAAAAGGACCAAAAAGAACTGGAAGCTCAATCTCGACTTACCCAACCCACAATTGATCTCAACAACGTCAAACCCAGCCTTGACCCGTCGAGCAGCATCCTCAAAAGCATTCACAACCTGATCAATCGCCTCCATCGTCATCTCCGTATGCAAAATGCGACAGTGATAACCACGAGGAGAGTCTTGGTTGGTGTTGTTGGAATTGTTCATCGAGTCGGAGGCATAGTCGGAGTCGGATTCGTCGCGGGAATGTTTTGTCGAATCGGAGCCATCGAACTCGGATCCGTCGTTGGGATGTTTCGTCGAGTCGGAGCCAGCGTCGGACTGTTTACTAGAACATTTGTCGAGTCGGAGCCAGAATCTGATGCGTGACCGGAACGGTGACTCAGTCGAGTCCGAGTCCGAGCTAGCGTCGCTGCTACCACGTTCCGTCAACCCACCCTTGTTCAGTCCACCCATAGGTTGAGCAATAATACCCCACCAAACTCTCATTCCCGACCGAAACCCAACACCAAGCCCCACCCATCCCAACCTGTCTCGCCTTCCTCACCGTCCTCACCGTCCAAGCAGGGTACGGCTCCCTCCCTGACCTCACCCTCCCTTTAGCAGCAGCAGAAACATGATTAAGGCTCGAACCAGTCATCATACTCGGTTGAACACCCACAGAACCCGACGGCAAAAACTCCCACAGATGTAGCCGGTCGAACCGAGGGCGAAACAGACGTAGTACGCATATGCACCGATAACCCAGTATTAGAAGCCGTAGCCGGACGATTGAGATTAGGATTCCAGTTCGATTTACCCGGAGCCGGGCGATCCGAGCTGGTAGTTGGAGTAGAGCTCCGAAGTAGCCGTCGCTGTCGACAGGGACGAAATAGCAGAAAATGACCCTTGACAGAAGAAGTGATGGATGAAGGTTTCGAGGTTGATCCAGAGTAAGACGTCGAGGGATTTGAAGAAGGGTTGGATGGGTTAGAAGAAGTCGATGCGGCCAAGGGAGGAAGGAAGGCGATAAATGAGGTCCAGAATGCAAGTGTAAGATCCTCAAAAGGGCTTGTGTATGCTACAACCAAAAACGCATCAATCACGAATCCAATCGCAAGCACGAAGAGAAGACATGAAAACGTACCGCACTCATCCAAAAAATCCAACACGATCCAGATAGCATCTTCCTCCTTCTCCTTCTTCCCGCTATCCTTCTTCCCCCCCCCCCGTCCTTATCCTTCCTACCCTCCCCATCATTCCCTTTCTCGTTCTCACCACCCACACCTCCCAACCCACTCCCTTCGAACAAACTAGGCAAACTGCCTCTCCTAGCCCACAAATCCCCCCAGCCTGTAGATATCCCTCCCCCCGCACTCCTAAACGAATACGTCTGAGGCGAACTAACAAACCTGCTCGTAAACAAATCCGGTGGCGGTGACAAGGGCGAGGCAGGCACCAACAATACCCCGCCTCCACCCGTCCCAACTCTCCCACCATTACTCCAGGTATGATTTCCACCGCCACCACCACCACCATGTCCCAAGGAGAAATGTATGTTTCGTCCTACTGGGCGTCCTTAGGTGAATTTCGCACATGTAATCGAATGTTCCGATTTCGCCGAGTTGTCTGGGGTTGAAAGGAGGGTAGTAGAGGTCGATGAGGGGGAGGAAACTGCTGCTTTTGAGAGATGTTCGGAGCCGCAGAGGGCGTGAAGGGTCGAGAGGGGCCACGACTGGCCTGAGGCGGGGTCCTGGAGAGAAGGTGAGGTGGACGCTTAGACCGCGAAGAGGGAAGGGTTGAAACGGTAGCCAACAACTACCAGGAGGAAAACTAGAGCCAACAGGCTCGAAAAAATAAAATACACCAAGTGGAAAGACGTACCTGCCGGTCCTTACAAATTCGCAAGACACACCCAAAACCACGCACATCTCCCTCCACTCAACCTTGTTGTTCTTCTTTGTCGGTAAAGAAGGGGAACCCCAAACTGGGATTGTAGGCGGGGGATCTGAAGGGGGAGAGAATCGGGTTTTGACGTTGTTAGGCTGTTGGAGGAGAATGTCATTCTTGATGGGCTACATTGCCTGTCAATCAAAACGCGAAAGATCGATAACGGCGCGGGTATGCGCACTGGATCCTTGAGACACTGAGCGTCCTAACCCTCCCCTCGAAATATGGCTCAACCTACTCCACAACAATGCCCTCATCGACCTTGACGATCTCACCGACAGGACGCCCTTCCAACGGAGGAGCGGAGGATGGGTACTTAGAATGAGGACAGATCCTTGATGGCCCATCGACTAAGTACCGTAGTTTGACAATCTTGGGCGATTCATGATCACCGGTTCTCAACATCGATACACAGTGGATTCTTACCAGCGACGATGAACTCGGAGAATCCACGTACGAGGAGATAAGGTTCGGATCGATGCGAAGACGACGAAACTTCAACTTGGGCTAGTGTTGCTGCTAAGTTAAGCTAACTGGCTGCGAAGTTTTTTGATCGACACTTACCGGCAAGATAACTCACTGCAAAGTTGCTGCGAAGACTTACCTGCACTTACCAGTTGTGCAGCGGATCTATCCGTGCACATGGAGATACCGTGTATGGAAATATGGCTTCGCCTGTTGTAGCCGACCGTCGAGAGCTTTGAACGAATGTCTGAGTAGAAATACCAAATTATATTACTATCTGTTACTACAGCTCGGGTACTGTATCATTGAGGATCTGCACAAGTTTGTCGAGCTGCCCTTGGACAAGCAACTCTCGTATCTGCTCTCGAGAAGGCTCCAGATTCTTTGCAAGCTCATCTGGGGTATCAACATCACTGCGTGAAACGCAGTTCTGTTCGAAGTTCGACCAGATGAGCTGGTCTCATCTGGAAAGAGCTGTTCGGATACTCTGATTAGATCTCCTGTGCGTATCTTGGGCCAGCTACAACTAGTCGACTGATCGCGTCTACTCCAAATGATAACCGATGACCTTTTACTGAGGTGCGACCAGCTCTGCGCAGCTCACCTACTCAGGAGCATGATCTCGTCGTCTCTTCTTCCCCGCCACTACCCGAGTCTGACTTTGAAAATGATATGTAATGGCCTTGCAACTTCAACTGCTCGTCACCCCCAACCACCAACACCACCCTCTGCCCTGCCCCCTCACACTACACTCCACCAGCTCGAGAATGATTAGGCTGGGGCTTCTTGGTCCCCCTTTGGTACCGTATTACGTTCTGTGGATTGTGTCGCTGCCACGTCAGCAGCCATAACGTGTACCGCACGAGCCCGCCACTTGCTCTTCATGTAGACGTGATCTTCTGCCTCCTACCCTTCGCGGCAACTTGATCCTCGACTCCGTGACTTCCCGTCGGGCCTTGGGCGTGGCCATCGCCCTCCCCAGGTTGTCGGCTAATCCCCATTCTCGTGGTCTGCGTCATCTACCTCATCAAACAGCTCTCGTCGAATCTTGATCTCACCGAACAGCTCGCTTTGACTCATCGATGGTACATGCGAGTTTCAAAATCCCTGCATTCGAAAAGGAGTCAACATCCTCACTGGTCCGTCTTTTCTGGTCTCCTCAACTTCACTCCTCTCCCCTAAACTCTGGATAGAGGTTGATTGATCCCCCGGACCTCAGCATCCCTGGTCTTCCTCCCCTGGTTCAACTACCACCACGTATTTTCAAGTGCTCTGTCTCTGTCCCAGCCTCCTGCAGTGTTCCGCATTCGTCTCGGTCCCTACGCCAACGATGTGTATCGGCGACGATTCCTTTCGGAGAGCAAAGCATCATTCTTGGTCAATGGTTATCCACGTCCCTCGACACTGCTCCTCTGTCAGGCCCACAGGATAATGTCCTACCTTGTCCATGTATACCTGTTGTTGATCCGGTTGGTGTTTACGAGTGTCTCCCCCGGTCATGTTTACCTTACTGTAGTACTGCTGTCGTCGTGTAGATGATACAATATCATGAGTTTATCCATCATTCATTTGGGTTTATGCACTGTTTGCCAAGCTAGCTTCCAGTCGGAGCCATTAATTACTCAGATTGCAGATCTGACCAGGTTACCTAAACTCAGCTGGTCAAAGGTTGAGCAGCTGCGAGCAACGGGTGCGTTACACAGCTGATCTCATCTGCTCGCACAGTTTGATTAGCTGGGCTGATCACGCTCCGACCAGGTTGCCAAATCCCACCTGCTCACACCTTGAGCAGCGGGCGTCTTCACGCAGTGCATGATAGTCGACCAGAAAGTCGAGCTTCTCGTGACGGAAGGTATACTTGAGGATTTGCAAGATCTCGAGCATCAGAGGCGAGAGTTTGCAGCGACGAGCCGTAATTGTTTCCTTGCTGGACGAGAACACCTGTTCACACGGAACAGCTGTGGCTTGAACGGGAAGGACATCGAGGGCCACTCGGTAGAGCAGCGGAAATTCTGATGCATGTCCCTAAAATGTTACGATAGTCAATGTGAATTCGCAACGGCGAGTGTTGACATGGGACAAGAAACGAGAACTAAGACAAGAAGTACACACCTGCCACCATACAACAAGATCAAGATCCTGAGCCTCCTCTAGCCCTTGGACTGGGAGAGATTCAACATACTTATTCAACTCCTGCTCAACTGCAAGACAATCTCTCTCGTCTGCAGCCAGGCCCCGGGCTACTCCCATGTATGGTTGTCCGTTGGATGCCCCTCAAAACAGCCTCAAAAATGCGAAGTTTTGGGTCAGGAAAATGCAAAGTCAGACAAGGCCATCACAAATGTCACGTTTTGTCACGAAAAATGTCACGAAAAAAATAATAATTAAGGCGTCGCCCCCCAGCTTCTAAAGTGAACGCAAAGGATACAGGACTTATACGAGTCCAATAGGCTGATATGAATATAATCAATCTCTCTTCATTTTACCCCCTGGAATCCTGATAATGAGTGCTTGTACCCGAGGTTTGTTGAACACTTGCCATCGAGAGATTGCCAACGTGCTCAGGATCATCTGGCCCGGCTGGCCATTGGCTTGTGTGAGCGCTCCAGGACCAAGGTGATACAGCATGTCCTGAGCAGATGTGTGTGTGTGAAGCTCTGCTGTTAGGTGACGACATGTGAAGTTTGGTACAATGTCGTCGGAGTCGTCGGAGTCATCAGGAGCAGAGTACCCAGGGTGCTAAGTCAAGGTGAAGATGAAACAAATGGAATGGTAGATAGAAGCAAAAACATACCAGAACCAGCGGCAAGAAGACTCGAACTGAGAGGTATGATAATCCAACCACAGAAGTCGCAGAGGGAATTGAACCATGGTGACTGCTACTTCCTTTCTTGTAGATGTCGAGAACCTCTCTGATATACATGCGTGATTTATTCTTCACGATTACGAATGACCCACGTTGGAGTGGATTGACGATGTTCACGTTTTTACTGACAACATTGGGCAACACTGGAAACAATCAATGTCTCCGTGGGACAATTCAGAGAGTGCGAAGATACGAACCTGCATCTGGAATAACATTAGCGAGCTGCTTCGCCATTGATTGCCAACGCAATTCCCGGGAAGTCTTTGGCTTCGTTGCACCAGGAGCAAGATCTTGAGCAATTCGCACACGGTGCGACGCCTCGCGGATAGAGAGCTTTTCGGTACCAGTAGATTTACCTTCCTGGAGAACACGGCTAAGAGCGAACTTCATGTCAAGTTGGACGATGCGCTCCAAACGGGTGGCAGTGCCAGACTGATTGTGTTCTCGTGCTTTCACCATCAAGGCTGTTGAGATCTTCCTGCTGGTATCGAAAAGCTTGCTTTGAAGTAGAATGGAGCTGGGGATCGAGTAGGACTGAGAGGCTCTTGCACCAGAGATGTATCTAAGCATAGCGCTCGGTCCAGAGTCTGTGCTACCTCGGCTCGGCTGTCATCGTAGTCTTCTGCAAGAGCCGCATACCGTATGGTGTCGTGAGTGGTCACAACAACTGCATCTGTGTTGCCCATCTTCTCATCCCCAAGGTCGGCATCATCCTCGGACTCCAAATCTTCACTTTCCAGATCAGTCTCTTCACCGTCGACAGTCACATTCTGCCGTGACTTGGCTCTCGGGGCGGCAACTGGTGCAAGAGAAAGCGGGAGTGGAGGAACCGGCATCTGGAGAATTTGCTTGCATATCTGGGATGCCTCTTTGAAGGCAAGTTCAACGAGCTTGTTGAGTTCACCATCGGTAAGTCGCACGTAAGAACTCTGAAGCTCTTCTGCAGAGAGGGGAGAACCGTCGTAGTCAAGTAAGTAGCCAGATTTGGATGTTCGCTCTTTCTTGCCTTTGAAGCTACTGGAGATGAGAATACGCTGCCGAAGCATGACATGCTTCACCAGCTTCAACAGCTCTGCATACGTGAAGTTTGGCAGTAGCATTCGTGCTAAGCCAAAGAAGTGTTCGATGAGCTCAGTGCCGAGGAGCCAAGGACAGAAAGGTTGGTTAGGATAATATCGCGCATAAGCGAGAACAAGGAGGAGTAAGCTTTCGCAAAGTCGGTTGAAAATATTGAAACTGGCTGGCGAAATGAAAGATCGGGTGGTTGAATAGAGGTCTGGGAACACGAGCGACATGTTCTTGATATGGGTCCACCAAATATGGAGGAGGAACTGTGCTCGGAGAACGGCTAGAACTTGGTCGTGGGGGGACATTCATCGGTTAAGCCATGCATCAAACAGTTCTCCTGATTAATGGAGTAATCAGTGACGACGAAATGAGTACAAGGCTGGATCTTACCAAAGATGAAAAGATATACGAAAAGGCCAATACAATCATCCTTAACTTCCCTCTTTCCACTTTCCTCAGATGTGGCAGCAGTGAGAGCAACAGGGTGAAATATTCGCTGAGCAGCTCTGTCGTCCTGTTTGTCAACATCCTGAACACCTCAAAGGACGAGACCCGCCGTTCCTGTCTCGTAGAGGTTGACAAGAGACCGATTTACAAGATATCCCCGTCCCAAACTTGCCGTGTGGGTTCCGTGCTGGGGCTGGTTTCGAGAGGTCTTGCGAGCATGCTGGGGATCAGTGATCGAAATCAAGGGGCCAGTTTTCTCAAACACCAGGGCCTTGATGTTGATGCCGTATAGCTTATATTCGTAGTGTAAATGGGGGCACTCAGATGCAACATTATCCATGAGTGACTGTGCGGCAAGCTCTGAGGCCGCACCATCTGCAGCACATGAAATTATCGCCATATTCAGCTCCGCGGCCATCTTCTGAAGCTTAAGGTAGTGCATGTGTATCAGATCTGCATTGTCCTTGCCATTTGTGGGGATCAGAGCGACCACAAGGGGAGGAACTTGTGGTAATGGAATCTATCCACGAATCAGAATCTTATTGGTTAGGATCGTGGAAAGGGAAATACCTTTACGAGGATAGCTCACGGTTGAGTCGCCCAAGCATTTTCCTTGGTAACCACACCAATTATTCTCTTGATATCGTCGGCATTATCAACTTCGCAGTGGTTGAGCGGTAGGACAGACCCGAGAACATGGCTCCCGAAGTCAGTTGAGTAGGCCAATCGCTTGCGGACTTTCGTACAGTCGCCCCCAACACCAAAAGGTCCTGAATAACTGATCGAATCACCGAAATGTTTTGCTCGCGCCATGTTTTTGAAGATCAAGTATGGGTTCTGGAGGCAGTCATCAGAATTCGCTACTAATCGCCTGTGAAGATAAGTAGATTGAGAGAGCCGTTTACCCTAAATCCGTAACCACATACCTTAAGTGGCGAGGGGAGGGACCACCCATCACTTCAGTGACGATTGCATACTGCTGTGCAGAGTTGGATCCATATGATCGGAGGAGGGTCATGAAGTTCAGATAATTTTCAGGGTAACGCATGCCATGCTTCAGCTTCTTGTTAGGATCTGTAGTTCGCTTGATTTGTTTGGCCAAAACTTGGCAGACTTCAGAGAATGTATTGTTGTCAGAGAGCTTGCCGTTCTTCGCATACAGATAGAGGTGTAAGAAGCATCCAACGGAATCATTTCGCTTGAGACTCTGGCATGCAGCAAAGAGCAGGGGATCGGATAGTTTTGCTTGGAGAGCTCTCCCTTCGACGCCGCGGAAAGTATGAGAGGAGTATTTCTCACGCTTTGTCTGTATCGCTCGTTGTTCGTCCTCAGGCAATGTTGCCTCCTTTGTTTTCTGACTGTAGCCTTTATCAGCAATCAGATGCCTTTTCTATCATCTGAGAACTCACCCTGCGTACTGTGGCCTTGAACGAATCGTCATCCCTGAGGTCTTGACATCGACGACACACGCCAGATTTCTCCGTGGTTGTCCCCTCGCACTTTGTGGATCACACCCAACCTCCAGCACAATCCACTTCCCATCGAGCCCATCCCTTCAAGTTCTTGTCCAGCCTTTTTCTCTCAGCGTCTGTCCATTCTCGCTCTTGAACCTGTCAATTTCCGTCCTCTGGAACCTCGCTCTTAACCACGACATCCACCGTTTCCTCAGTGCCTATTGCATCATTGTCAGATTCAACACTGCTAGTGTTGTGCAGGCTCAGGCTTGGCTCAAAAGCCCGGGCTTAGGCTTGGCTTCGGAGGGTCAAGGCCTATGGAAAAGTGAGGCTGAGCCCCACATTCAGGCTTGGGCTTGGTCGGGTCAGGCTCGGGCTTGAGCCTGGGCCCAGTGCAACAGGTTAGTCTCAAGCAAGCATACACACGAACAAGAGACCCTTCATTCCTTTTGATACCTATGTACACTACCCCTCCTCCTCAGCATCTGAATCAAGCTCTAACTCAATTGATACCACTGTGTCCTTCTCGTTTACACTTCCTTCAACACCCTCGGGTATCTCCTCATCTCGTTCAGCATCCTCCTCGGTCAGGGCGGATGGCCCAATATCATGAAAGAACAAGTCCCTCCGATATGCGCACTTCAAAGCTTGTAGTGCCTCAACAATATCACCTTTGAGACGGTTTCGATGTTTTGTGATAGTGATGCCAGCACTCGAAAACGCTCGCTCGCTCGAGACAGAGGTTGCCATGATGGCCAGGTAATCACAGGTGAGAGAGGCCCACGTTGGAAACCGATGTGCATTGAGCTGTAGTGTGGTTAGCGAATGACAATGTAACAATGAAGGGCAATGATTCGCGTACCCCCCACCACTTGACGGTCGACATCCCCTCTGGAATATCTTCATCAAGCTCCAGATACTTCTGGTACTCCTTTTCCCAAGGTTCGAGAGCTTCAGTAGGTCCACAAGTGCGAGCTGTGGTGATTGGAGGAATGGGACCATCATCGTTGTTGTCAGTCGATAATGCTGCGAGAGCCGCAGAGTATCGCCGTTTGTTTGCTTTCTTGATTGTTGCAGCAACCGCACCACTGACGTTAACCCTTTCAAACCGCTTCTTGAACTAAGTATATGTCAGCCTCGTATATGGGCGGTGAAAAGGGGAACAACTTACGATGTTCTTCGATAGCTTCAAAACCTCATTGCAGAGAGTGTCGGACCAATGTTTGTCAAAATGATACATGCACTTGGAGGGCTCAAGCACTAAGAGAAAATTAATTAGAAAATATATAAATCAAAAGAATGGCACATACGGATAGAGAAAACATAGGCATCGTTGTCACCCGTCTTGTCGTAGTACTCGGCGATTTTGTCCAGACCAGCCTGTATCGCATCATAAAATCTTGAATTGGGGCCAAGCTTCGCCTGAAACGTGGTCCATGAAGCATGGAGGTCTTCAAGTGCCGGTAATCCAAGGTGGAGGGCTGGGTGTGTTTCTGATGAGAAAAGTTGCTGTGCTTGATCTGCAATCTATGTTGGAACATTAGCGAATGTTCATGGTTGCGAAGGGAAAACACACAGCCAAGATTTGTTGGAACACCTTAACACACTTCCATTCATCCTCCGATGGTCGAAGACTAAGCAACTTTGCAGCTTTGGCTACGTTCTTCTCAACACGTGATATCTCAAGTAGGAATTGTTTGATGTGCTACAGAGTGAACATGAGGATGGGCAAGAAAGTGACAGGCAACAACAGACATACCAGTCGAAGACTGTATGCCCGATTGAGCATCATGTATGTTGACGACCAACAAACCTTCATATCAACGACGAGTGCCTTCATATCCTTGGATAGGATGCCAGCCGCAGCTTGGATCACATGGAAGCGTTCTTTACGTTGACTCGAAGAACGTTCCTATAGAAAGATTCGTTAACGTCAACACGAGGGACTAATCAGAACTGACCTTGACAGAAATTGCTCTGACGAGGCCCACCTTGTCGCGGGTGTCTGCAGATGTATCAGGCATGTGGTCATCAGGTTTGTGTGGATTGTAGTGGGGAGATTTGCTTTGGGTAGCAATCACAGCTTGGGTTGCAAGATTGACAATGTGAGCGAGGCACCTACAGAATAAATGCATAAATCAAAGGCCAGAATTGAAGGAGGGATGCACATACCCAATTCTCTGTGACCCGCCATCATATTCTACTCGATGATTTGTATGTATGTGCTTCGCAAGCTCACCCATCATCGTGATGTTGGGGCTCGCATTGTCACATGTCACCATGAATATCTACCAGAGAATGTCAGTGAAATGTGGATAGAACATCGACAAAGCTCACCTTGTGGGATATACCAATCCGATCCGCAACCTTGTAGAGGGCTTGGCCAAGTCGTTTGCCGTTATGGGAGTTATTCATCCGTATGAACCCAATGAGAGCACCTTTGAGTGACCACTCATTCGGAGACTTTTCCTCAATCCAATGTGCCGTAACCGCAAAATATCCGTCAACATTACTGGCTTGCCAAGCGTCGCAAGTCAGGGAGATCAAACCACGCACAAGAGGACTCTGCCAAAATGATCAGTCTTCGCTATCATGTGAAGCTGATGGAACTCACATTTAAATGTTGCTTCAAGTCAATGAGATATTGGCTAAATAGCCTCAGTATCTCACATTGGGTTGCCTTCCAATGAGGGATTTTGATACCATTCTTGGCCCGAGATGCAAGGTTGATCATGGTGTGAAAGGCAGGGTGCTCAAGCGCACTAAGGGGCTGGAAGGAGACACGACTTAAGTTGTAATAAAGCAAGGGTAATAGAGTACAACCGACCTGGTCAGTCTCAACAAGCCACTGGATAGCAGCAGACTTGAACGCCTCATTGGAGTAGGGAATCACTCGTTCAGATGGGTCTTGGGCATGAACATGGCCGTTGAGTGTGGATTGGGACTTCAAGGCAGCGTCCTTCAGATCTTTTTGCGCCTTCGCATCATTCGGAAGCATTGAGATAAAGTTATGTTGCGCTGCCCATGCAAGATAGTCAGCCTATCCACCAATCATTAGTGAAGCTTAAGGAAAACATCGCAAGCAAATTCCCTACCCTGTGTCTTGACTGCATATGGCGGCGTGCTGTTGTCACGTCGCTAACCATCGTAAATCCACCAGTAGATCTTTTTCTGCTCAAAAGACAACAGCCCATTAGAAAATTGAATAAATTGAGGAGGCGATCAACTTACTTGCAGATGGTGCAATCACGGACAGACTGTGTCCTACCATCGACAGGTCGAGAATATGGAAGGCTAAAGAAATTCTTTACATCGGCAGTGCTATCTGCCTTTCCTTTCTCTTCAACTGGCACGGATATGTTGTTGAGGTCTTTGAGCATGCCGTTTTCGTCCGTGTCGGTGACCTCTGCAGGTAGACCTTCCCCAGCACCTTTCGCAAGTCAAATCAGGGTTGGACAGTGATGGTATGACAGACACGACTCACCCTTTGAGGCCTTCTTCTTCTTTGGACGGGGACGTTGAGGAGCTTGACATTCATCGCCACCTTCGTTATCGCTCTCGGATGTGAGGACCCTTCGCCGCTTGCTCGCCTTCCCACCTACGCAAAATTTCAACCATACATTCGGATCGCAAAAAAGGACTGCTTACTATGGGCCTTCTGCCGCTTACTCAGTTCCTGTTCCTCATCTGACGAGACCGAGATTGGCGACGACGGAGATTTCGATCCTACACCAATCCAGTGTCAGTGATCCAGAAGAAAGGTGGTTGTTACGAAGAAGTCACCCTCAGCGACACCAGTGGCATTGTGATTAGCATCTTCACTATCGTCAACAACAGCACGTACAACACCAACAATGGTTCCTCGCTCCGTGTTCTCTTTGCTGTTGAGGCGACGGCTCGGTTCCAGGACTCTTGCAGTTCGTCGAGGTTGAGGTTGTGAGTTGGACGCCGATGCTGATGTCGCTGGTTCACCCATTCCGTCAATGATTTATCAGTTTATTCATTCAAAAAACGAGGGATTCTACTCACCGGCACCGCCGCGTACGAGGAAACAGATGAACAAATGTGACATTGGGCCAAGACCCAGATCTCCTACCGCTTCGTGGAGTTTGAGGTTGCGGTTTGATAGCGTGAGGATGTGTGAGTGCCAAGAGAAGGGTGGCAGGTGTTTCCGATGTTGAAGGGTGGCGAGTATTTCAAGGATAGTTGTATCCTTTGAGACCACTACATAAAGACATTGAGTGAGCGAATGAGTGGTGTCCTGGAGTAGTATAGTACTCACATATAGCAGCTGTGTTACTTGAATACGGCGCCACTCCTTCGAAAGGACTCCAAGTCGGAGAAGATGTGCCCATGACAAAGATCGTGAATGGTTGATCGTTGAGCAAACGGGTGAACTTGGTGGGCTGTAAGTGCGAAATGTGCATGCGGTGGCGGATCCATCGTCCATCCAAGGGGATGAGGTGATGGAACCGAAAGAACTCCAGATGGCGACTTGAACCTGAAACATTCTCAAGTTAGCTAACCTGCAAGTGGAACTTGGAGTGAATACTCACAAACAAGAAGAATTGAGGCTAGAGCATAGCCATAGAGAGCAGTGAAGGTTAGGGCAAGAGCGCAGATGGTGGTCGCCGTTGAATCGATCCCCGACACACACGAAGTGGTGAATACAGAAACAATTGTCAGACCAAATATTGCGAGGAGGGGGGCAGTAGCAGCGATAGGAAGGGATACAACAACGCCCACGACGAGGGCCCAAGTCGTGGCATGATACGCTAACGAGCGCGTTGTACTCGGTGCCAAGTTCGGGCGAACTTGCCATCGCATTCTTGTGTGGTTCTACTGTCGCAAATCTATACAAAGAGGCATCAGTTACATTCAGAGAAATGAAACCATAAGGAGGTCGGACGTACACTGGCTGGGGAAATATGGGAGAGGGGGACCTAACACTCCATTAACCCCCCTGCGCGAGCCTGATTTTAAGTCAAAATTTGAGCCAACTCAGGGACGTTGGCCGAGACAAATTGCAATCAAAGTTGCAAATATCTCCACAAAAAAGGGAGGGGGTGGACTCATGAGGCGCTATCGTCTCAGCCAATGAGACAATCGACAGGAAATAGATGATCGAGGTTGCGATATTGCAACTGATCATGCTCGTTGGGGATACCGGTACAAACATATCTGTTCTACCTGACTCGGAAACGGGAGATTGAGATCACCATTGTCAACGTCGAGGAGGTTGCAAAAAGGTAGAGTAGCATGTTAGCCTCTGAGGGGAGGGTGTCGCGGACTCGCAACGGCGCAGTCGCGGACCATGAATCACTTGCTTCTTGCCTGTAATCTCCGTGCACTCGTGGTCCGTGCACGTCTGGTCCGTGTGCAGAACCTACACTATATAAGATCCAAGCTCTCCATCTTCCAAAAACCATTTCCCCTTCACCCCGTTCAGTCTATTGTACCTCAAACACACTGGAATACTAGTAAATACTTGTTGTGGATTGTTTCTTTGACTTCTGTCAACTACATTGATGTTTCCCTCATCGGGACTTTCTGACATGCAATTTCAAGTTGATTCTTATTCAATCATTGAGATTTGTTGTCTGAGCCACCATTCTGCACGCTTACTGACTCGAAACGGCCAAACAGCGCGCACCGCCAAGCGGGTATGTGGTTTGTCCACGGATAGTGAACCATATCTCTGTGTTATCTTAGCGACGTTGGAAACAAGCATTGTTAAATGGGCGATCGATTAGAGTTCGGTTGCCACAACTGTACAGGTCTAAAACTCAAATTCTACAGACCAAAGCCCCGGCCTTTTGGGTAGGCTCGGGCTTTCTTAATTGGGAAGCCGGGCCCTAACCTCGGGCTTTCTGTGGGTTGGGCTTGGGCTTGGTCGGGCTTTTTCAGGGCTGGCTTGGTTGGGCTCAGGCTCAAAAGCCTGACCTGGGACAACACTAGATGAGGCCGCTGTTGGTGGGATGGGAAATGTCTTGCACTCCGTGACATGCAAAGTGCACCCAGTTGGAGTCGCCCATGTGGTGAATGACGTTCTCCACAGTGGCCGCATCATCTATTAGAGGCACAAAATGGATGCCTTCAGCATGATTCTCGATGAGCTTGAGCTCTTTCCCAGTCCCTGGAAGGGGCTTGTGGTGGGGTGCATTTGGCTGTGCGATGGCGAGGAGCTGGAAACAGTGTGGTGTGGTAACCTGGGGATTGTCAATGAGAGCACTTATTGTTGGTATATACGATGAGATGACAAAGTCAAAGATGCACTGGTTCCTGGGATCTGGGGTATCATAAACACCAGCAGCGTGGATGGGAAGGAATGCAAGCGGGCCAGTCGGGCACCACCAAACGCGGGAATGGTTACTGGGTAGAGACTGTAGGAAGTCAGATCCTCAGAACGGCACGAAAATTTGGAAATGAAAAACTTACTGTCATGGCTAGCACGTCCAGGACAGGTTTGACCACATCCGACCAGAGTTGAGCGAGGATCATCTTGAACTTTGAATTGAAATCAAGTGCCAGTGGTTTCCTTCTGACCAGCCTCTCCAACTGCGATGGCAGACGACCAGGTTCAGAAAGTAACTTGTTGAGCTCATTCTGTAGTTCTTCGGCAGTGGTTTCGGTCAGATTGGGGAGAGGAATGTGTAGCACGTTGTCCCAGCCAGGCTTCAAAACAAGGGCATCACATTGAGCATCGCTCATATTGAGGATGACAACCGGGCCCGAATGAGCTGCACCTTTGAGTTGCGAGAATGGCTTTGGCAACAAAAATCTGTCAAAACCTTGGATTCCATGGATCTCTCCCAAAATTGCTTCCCACTCTGCAGTGAGTCGACGATGTTCCTGAGCAACCGCTTCCAAGGAGCGCTGGTCGCCAGCCTCAGACGTATGCGATGGGGTGCTTGTCTGCCGAAGTTGATTCGAGACCTGAGTAAATCGAGTTGCCAGCTGGGGTTGGACCTGTCGGAGTTCATCAATTGGAGTGCGTAGCTGCAACAACTGACCCCAAACGACTGAACGTCCTTGTTCAAGCCATTCGACAGCAGTTTCGAATTGTCTGGCCTCGATCGCAGCTGATGCAGCATCTCTGGCTAGACTTCCTGCCTCTGTAAGTTCACGATGGCGTTCACGCATTGGAAGCCCTAGCCATGCCAATTGGGGCAGGAGGGTTAGCAAAGTGGAATACGCCATTAATAGGGATGTGTGACAAGTTTTCTGGGCCCGTTGAGCCCATATGATTCCAGCTTTAAACCGAACTGATGGAGAGCCCACATTAGACTGAGCAGCAGTGGACAGTGTCTCAATGGCCAGTTCAAAAACAGCCTGGTCACCGAGATGCTCAAAACGGTGGAGCAATGAGATGCCGAGGTTGTTCAGACAGTGTGACTTGTCAGGGTGGCCATCGGGAGTGAGTCGCACTGCATGCTGAAGTGTCGAGATTGAATTGTCGATATCGGTGATGCTTACTGAGATGCTCAAATCGGTGGAGCAATGAATTTCCAAGGTTGTTCAGACAGCGTGGCTTGTCGGGGTGGCTGTCAGGACTGAGTCGCACAGCATCCTCTGTCACTCTGATAGAATTGTCGATGTCGGTGACATTACTGAGACGCTCAAAATGGCGGACCAATGAATTTCCGAGGTTGCTCAGACAGCTTGGCTTGGCAGAATGGCCATCAGGAGTGAGTCGCACAGCATCCTCTGTGGCCCTGATTGAGTTGTCGATATCGGTGATGTTACCGACACACTCAAGTCGGCAGAGCAATGAATTTCCAAGGTTGTTCAGACGGCCTGGCTTGTCAGGGTGGCCATCAGGGGTGAGTCGCATGGCATCCTCTATTGCACTGATTGAATTGTCGATGTCGGTGATGTTACCGAGACGCTCAAAACGGCAGAGCAATGAGGTGCCCAGGTTGTTTAGACAGCCTGGCTTGTCAGGGTGACCATCAGGAATGAGGTGCACAGCATCCGCTGTCACTCTGATTGAATTGTCGATGTCGGTGATGTTACCAACATGCTCAAAACGGTGGAGCAATGAGGTGCCAAGGGTGTTCAGACAGCGTGGCTTGTCAGGGTGGCTATCAGGAGTGAGTCGCATGGCATCCTCTTTCACCCTGATTGATTTGTCGATGTCGCTGATGTCACTGAGACGCTCAAAACAGCGGATTAATGAGGTGCCAAGGTCATTCAGACAGCCTGGCTTGTCAGGGTGGCCATCAGGAGTGAGTCGTATGGCATCCTCTATCACCCCGATTGAATTGTTGATGTCGGTGATGTTATTGAGATGCTCAAAATGGCGGAGCAATGAATTTCCGAGGTTGTTCAGACGGTCTGACTTGGCAGGGTGGTCATCGGGAGTGAGTCGCACTGCATGCTGAAGTGTTGAGATTGAGTCGTCGATATCGGTAATGTTACTGACATGCTCAAAGCGGCGAAGCAATGAGGTGCCAAGGGTATTCAGAAAGCCTGGCCTGTCAGGGTGGCCATCAGGAGTGAGTTGCATAGCATTCTCTTTCACCCTGATTGAACTGTCGATGTTGGTGATGTCACCAAGACGCTCAAAACACCGGAGCAAGGAATTTCCAAGGTTGTTCAGACAGCGTGGCTTGTCAGGGTGGCCATCAGGAGTGAGTTGCACGGCATTCTCTATTGCTCCGATTGAACTGTCAATATCGGTGATGTTACCGAGACGCTCAAATTGGCGGAGCAATGAATTTCCAAGATTGTTCAGACAGCCTGGCTTGTCAGGGTGGCCATCAGGAGTAAGTCGCACAGTATCCTCTGTGGCTCTGATTGAATTGTCGATGTCGGTGATGTTACCGAGACGCTCAAAACGGCGGAGCAATGAATTTCCGAGGTTGTTCAGACAGCCTGGCTTGTCAGAATGGCCATCAGGAGTGAGTTGCACAGCATTTTTTGTCATTTTGATTGAATTGTCAATATCGGTGATGTTACCGAGACGCTCAAAACGGCAGAGCAATGAGGTGCCAAGATTGTTCAGACAGCCTGGCTTGTCAGGGTGGCCATCAGAAGTGCCTTGAATGGCATCCTCTATTGCACTGATTGAATTGTTGATGTCAGTGATGTTACCGAGATGCTCAAAACGGTAGAGCAATAAGGTGCCAAGGTTGTTCAGACAGCCTGGCTTGTCAGGGTGGCTATCAGGAGTGAGTCGCACGGCATGCTCTGTGGCTCCGATCGAATTGTCGATGTTGGTGATGTTACCAAGATGCTCAAAACGGTAGAGCAATGAGGTGCCGAGGTTGTCCAGACAGCCTGGCTTGTCAGGGTGGCCATCGGGGATGAGCTGCACAGCATCCTCTATCGCCCTAATTGAATGGTTGATGTCGATGATTTTACCGAGATGCTCAAAACGGCGGAGCAATGAGGTGCCAAGATTGTTCAGACGGCGTGGCTCGTCAGGGTGGTCATCAGGAGTGAGTCGCACAGCATCCTCTGTTACTCTGATTGAACTGTTGATGTCGGTGACGTTACTAAGACACTCAAAACGGTGGACCAATGAAGTGCTGAGGTTGTCCAGACAGCCTGGCTTGTCAGGGTGGCTGTCATCAGCGAGTCACATGGCATCCTGAAGCATCAAGATCGAATTGTCGATGTCATCAACTCCGCCGAGATGCTGGAAACGGTGCGCCAACGAAGTGCCAAGGTGGTTCAGATAGATGAACTTCTTGGGGCTGTCAGGGGCAGCTGTCTGTACAGCATCTGCATAAACCGAGACTGCCCTGTTTAGGCTTTCCAGCGTATGACGGCTTTGGTTGTGCCTCAACCACAAACCACCCAACACATCCAGCTTTGCTGCTCTTTCCTCTGCATCTGGTTCAGCCAGTATAATCTGGTAGAGGAAATCAAGGGCCTTGGGATTCGATCCCTCAATGGTCTCTGAGGAAGATATCCTCTCATCATCAGAGAGTGATGCTCGTGTATTCAAGTTGGATATATCTGCTGACACATTGATAAGGCAATTGACGGATGATCATTGAATAAATCTGTACCTGTGCTGGGTATACTATTTGCTGCAGTGGGTTCAGTATCCTTGCTGTTTGACAACAAAGGAGAACCCAGAGTGTCGGACCCACAGCTGACGGAAAAATCCAATGTGAGGTCAAAACCTGCAAGATCTCAAGTAACTTCTGCAGACAATTGGACGATTAGAATGTGACCCAAGGCAATCAGAAGTCCATAATACACACTCAATGTCTGGCCCTTGTCTGGAATATCTTGGTTGGTGAGTTCCACGGAGGCAAGCTGTGTGGTGATATGGTTCGCGTTGCCAACCATCACTGTGATTGAGAAAAGGGAAATATCATCTGGGTCGGGTCTACGGTGGTAATTCAGCATGTCGACCTGAACACTTCCAGCTGCGAGATAAGCAACATAACTCACATATCGACACAGCCTTGCACCCTCCACACCTGATTGTCGGGTTCTCTCCCACCCGGCACTGTCTCATATATGACATTGCCATCCAGAGTGAGCTGGACAAACATCTGGGCATTTTCAAGAGGCGAATAATGCCCGCCAGGCAACGACGTGATTGTAAAGTCTAGTGTATACGGGATCAGGACTTGAGACCGGACTCGGAGCTAGGAAGTCACCTGTAAGATGAATCACCCTGCAGAAATGTCGCAAAATCAGTACTTGTATACTGATGCAGGAAGGCACGTACGGAAGAGGCTCCATGATAGTAGATGGGGATCAGGGCTGCAAGGGAGGGTTGGACTTTTCACCGACCAGCCGCATTACCACGCAGCGCCGCATGCATTTCATTCCCCTTTGCGTCTATCTGAACTTTATCTATGTCGATTTGCCAAGTTTGTTATTGCTGGTAAGAATAATAAATCTGAAGGGCCAATTGCATTGTCGCGATCGAGCGATGTGCGATTGCCACCCACAGCACGAGCACAAGTAGCGCTCATAGAACTTCATCGATTTGCTATGAATCATGGAAGACTCTGTTCAATCACATCATCGAAGCCTCGTTTCCCCAGCATGTTGTCTTGGCATCAATCTGAACCTTGTCTCCTAGTGCGCGTATTCTCCCGAGTTCGTCGTTGCTGGTAAGAATGAAGATACGAGTCGCGATGATCCAGAGTGACACGTCGTTGATGCTGGCCAACAAGCCTCTGAGCTTGAGGGACACCCATCCAACCGAAATCCTCAGTCGTGGATTGGGCGGACGCCCGTTCCCCATCGATTGGTTATCCTGATAGACGCCCATTGGAACTAATACCGTTCTCATCTACCGCAGGTGTCCTCTCCCTTGTTTCAATCGAAATAGACAGGAACAACTGCCTCTCGTTCATATCGAACCCCTGGGAATTGCACACTGTTGAGTACTTTTATCCCCTATATAAGGGTATACCCGGGCTGTACAGATTGCCTATTTCACGGCCCACCCGGAGGCCACCCGGAGTACAGATGTAGTGTAGAATAGGGTGTACCCAGGTTACAGCCAGTCCCTAAAGCAGGGTATACCCAGTTGACTATGGAATACAAACTACACCTATCTGAGGGTGTAACCGGTCAGACATACTATACAGATATGACTTGGTCTAGGGCATACCTGGTCAGGTGAGTCATACAGACTGTACTGATGAAAGGGTATACCCGGTATACACCCAATACTGCTACCACCTAGGTCAGGGCATACCTGGTCAGGTGGGATATACACATTGTATTGATGGGAGGGCATACCCAGTGGGCCCCTAATACTACTACCACCTGGATCAGGGCATACCTGGTCAGGTGAGATGTACAGACTGTACTGATAAAAGGGTAGACCTGGTGGGAAGCATCATACAGATTATATGTACCCCAGGGTGTAACTGGTTATGTCGCCAAT